>QANX01001831.1:159172-330138 GCA_003254975.1 Ochetophila trinervis | reverse complement strand
ATTACCACCTTCATCCCTTGCTTGGACATCATGCTTAACTCATGGATGTGGGCATCGAGCGCTCTTCTAGCATGGATGTTCGTGATAAGGACATTACGTTGCCAAGTGGACCAGTGACGCGTTCTCGAGCTAAGAAAATCAAAGAGGGAATGCTTGGACTTGTGAAAAGAATTATGGATGAAGATCGATTCAAGTTTCCAAATGATTGGTTTCTGCCCTTGTTTTGATTCCGTGAACGACCTATCTTGATGAATTAGTCAAGCTCGTAAAGGGAGCATGAAACCTTTGAACTCGTTGAGTAGAGAGAGAGAGTTCAGACCTCTTTAGAATTGATAGAAATTATGCAATTATTTCTATTTTCGGATTATTTTTTTTTTTTTAAATGACGCCGTTTCGTCTCCGCAACTCCCGAGCATCATTACCACCTTCATCCCTTGCTTGGACATCATGCTTAACTCATCATTAGGCCTCGGAAAAGAGTTCAAATCATTTGGAAACTTGAATCGATCTTCATCCATAATTCTCTTCACAAATCCAAGCATTCCCTCTTTAATTTTCTTAGCTCGAGAACGCATCACCAGTCTACTAGGTAAGATTATGTCATCCTCTTTTGTTCCAATGCTAGAATATGACTCTATGATGCCCGCATCAGAAATGTTCAGATAAAATATCTAAGGTCTTATGCACACCAAAATGCCCCATGAGACCACCACTATGTGACTCTCTAACAAGCAATTCTCTAATCGAACAATTGGGCATGCATATCCTATGTCCACGAAACAGAAATCCTTCATGTTTATGGAATTTATTAAAAGCACCATTTTCACATGCAGCATATATTTCACCAAAATAATCATCACTAGCATACATGTCTTTTAATTGTTCAAAACCCAAGAGCTTAGAAGTAAGAGTAGTGATTAAGACATACCTCCGAGACAAAGCATCGGCCACCACATTCTCCTTACCTTGCTTGTAACAAATCACGTACGGAAAGGTCTCTATGAACTCAACCCATCGTGCATGCCTCTTGTTGAGCTTTCCTTGCCCCTTGATATGCTTCAACGACTCATGATCAGTGTGAATCACAAACTCCTTCGGGAACAAGTAATGCTGCCACACCTCTAAAGCACGGAAAAGGGCATACAACTCTTTGTCATACGTCGAGTAGTTGAGTTGAGCTCCATTCAATTTCTCACTAAAATATGCTATGGGACGTTTTTCCTGCAATAAAACAGCACCTATACCAATCCCAGAAGCATCACATTCAATTTCAAAAGTTTTGTCAAAATTAGGTAATACAAGAATAGGAGCAGAACATAACTTATCTTTTAGAGTTTGAAAAGCTACCTCTTGGTCCTTACCCCATTTAAACCCTACCTCTTTTTTGACAATCTCATTCAATGGTGCCGCTATGGTAGAAAAGTCCTTCACAAACCTTCTGTAGAACCCAGCTAGTCCATGAAAACTTCTTACCTCAGAAACACTCTTAGGTGTGGGCCATTCTCGGATAGCCTTCACCTTTTCCTCATCAACCTCAACACCACGTGCACTCACAACAAAGCCAAGAAATATTAGTCGATCAATGCAAAAAGTACACTTTTTAAGGTTGGCAAATAACTTTTCCTCCTTAAGAACTTCTAAAACTGCCCTAACATGCTCTACATGGTCATCTAGATTTTTACTATAAATCAATATGTCATCAAAATAGACAACCACGAATTTCCCTATAAAATTTCTTAGGATATGGTTCATTAGTCTCATAAAGGTACTAGGCGCATTAGTCAAGCCAAAAGGCATAACTAACCATTCATATAAACCATACTTAGTCCTAAATGCAGTTTTCCATTCATCCCCAGGTTTCATCCTAATTTGGTGGTATCCACTTTTCAAGTCTATTTTAGTGAACACACAAGAACCATGCAATTCATCCAACATGTCATCTAACCTAGGTATAGGGAAACGATACTTTACCGTAATCTTGTTGATGGCTCTGCAATCCACGCACATCCTCCACGTGTCATCCTTCTTAGGAACCAACAACACCGGTACAGCACATGGGCTTAAGCTTTCCCGCACATATCGTAATGCCAATAGCTCCTCCACTTGCCTTTGAAGTTACTTCGTTTCCTCAGGGTCGCTTCTATATGCCGGTCGGTTTGGAAGGCTCGCTCCAGACACCAAGTCTATTTGATGTTCAATGCCCCTTATTGGTGGTAATCCTTTGGGCAATTCCTCCGGGAAAACTTCTTCAAATTTCTTCAACAAAGAAACAAAAATACTAGGCAAACATGGGTTAAGGTTAGCTTCAGAAAAATAAAACTCCCTAAACCTCACGAGAACTAGTGCTCTCTTGCATAAGCATGCTCCTTTCACATCTCTCATTTTTGCATAGAAATTCTTTTTCTTTTCACTCCTCACTTCACTCATGTTTTTCTCACAAGTGTTTTGACTCTCCATTGGGCCTTTATTTTTATTCTTTTCTCTCATGGCCTCTTTTCCCTCATTCTTTTTGTTAGTCTCACTTCCCATATCCTCATTTGTAGGTTTATTCATCTTCAATTGATCAAGGTACACCTCTTTTGGAGATAGAGGTGCTAGAGTGTGCTTCTTCCCCTTGTACTCAAAAGCATACCTATTCCTATGCCCATCATGAACAACTCTCCTATCGAATTGCCACGGCCTACCCAACAAAATGTGCCCGGCTTGCATAGGTACTACATCACACACAACCTCATCAACATACTTTCCAATTTCGAAAGCAACCTTCACTTGTTTGGTTACTTTCACTTCCCCACTGTCATTCAACCATTGTAACCTATAGGGATTAGGATGCTTCTCACATTTCAAGCCCAATTTCTCTACCAAAGTAGTGCTAGCTACATTGGCACAACTTCCTCCATCCACTATCAAGCTGCAAATTTTTCCACTCACCATACATCTAGTGTGAAAGATATTCTCCCTTTGCTCTAGACTCTCCTCCTTAACTTTAAGGTTTAATGATACGGGCATCATAATGTCATATTCTACCATTGGAGCAAAAGATGATGATGCGGGCATCATAGAGCCATATTCTACCATTNAGAATAAAACAAAAATAGCCAAATAATATCATCTAAACTATGGATTCAAAACATAAAAGATACAAATAATGTCTTATAATAAATAAATTTAAAAATAATATGATAAAACTAATATATAAAATATTCATTTTTTATTAAAATTTTAATATTAAAAAATAAAATTAAACATTATAATTAAAATTAAAATTTATAAACTACTAGCAAAACACTTTTAATCATCATAATTCCCGGATGTAAATCTTTATAATATAATGTTCCAGAATCTAGGGTGGTGTAACAAAATATAGAAATGCAGTTGCCAAATTGCAACGTTTGGTACCATGCTTGTCAATTTAGTAAATTATATAATTGTAGTAGTAGTAGATTGGCTGATGTCCTTGTCTCTCAACTAATCGAATTATATATTTGTCCCTAGTCTCAAAAAAAGTTTGAAAGGTCTTTATATAATTAATATAAAAGAGAAAATGATTGACTCCTTTGTTTTATTTTAATTCTGTTTAATAATTTATAGGTCAACAATATGATAAAATAATTGACCCATTATTTACTTAGCATAGAACATGGCGCAACACCTGGAATAAGATTAGGAAAGAACCAAAAGGCACAATTTGGTCCACCAGATCTTCTACCCAAAGAGTTTGTTAAACTACGTACATGATTAATCACTAATCAATATCAAGGCATAATCAGTATAAGGGTTTCATGCAGATTTAAAAATAAAAAAGCGTCATCAGCTGGTGCTTTCTATTGTTATTATTGTACTGTCTTGTAGCAAGCGATAGGTTGAAACTTGAATGTCACTCTGACAGCTGAATCTTTGACTTTTCCTTCTTCTACTTCACAATTTGTAACCAAAATGTTTTCACCAAAAAAAAAAAAAACAATTCAATGTAATTCTATAATTTTGTACCTAGAAAAACATTAGTTTATACCTGTAAATTAATCTCTCATTGCAAATAATGAAATATTATCGATATGAGTGCAACTAGCAAGTTCGAAAATCAAGCATTAAGTGAGGAAAAAAAAAACCAATTTACCATTATTTTTCTCGGTTAATGCCAACTAACATTACTTCTTAATTATTTTACATTATGTTTGGCAAAAAATCCACTACCATGAAAAGTCACATCCGGCGAGTATTTGTAAAGCATTCATTAAATGAAGGATTAATATCAACTTTACTTCAGCATTTCAAATTTAATATTTTTGATAATATATTTATAATTTTGACATATATATATTTTTTTTCAATAACAGCTGAATAATAATATAATAGTAATTATATATACTAATAAAAAATATTAATTTTAATTTAAATCAAATATAAAAAATTGCAGTGAAAATTGACTTTTAAGTTACATATAAATTTGAGATTTGCCAACTTTGCAGTGAAATTGGAATGAATTTTACATATAGAAAAACGGCGAGAGATGAAAATATTTTTTTTTCAAAAATTATTATATATGAAAATTTAAAAGAATAAAGAAAAATACAAATTGTTTTATTGGTTCCCACTTTCCAGCTTGACCATCACAGACACAAATTTGCACAAAACCATCCGTGATGTGAGAAATATTGTCTGGCACGTGCCAACAATCGTATATTTCTAGTACTGCGAAGTGCCAAGGAACCAATTGTCCCATTTTAACCCGTAGATACGACCGGCTTTGGGCTATACCTATACCAACTTTCGCCAATACCATTTTGTTTTGGACGTAAACTTCAAGTACATGTCTCTTATTTATTTCATAAAGTTCATGTCTATTTCTTTGAAAAAAGAAGAAGTACATGTCTATTATTATTATTTTAAATTCGTACGTGTCTGTTATTTGATAAATAATTTTCTTAGGGAAATTAATTATAAATGTGAACAGACCAAATCATTATACTAAGATAGTTTTTTGGTGAAAATTATACTAAAATAGTTAATAAGCGGGCAAATATCTTGAACTTCCATCGTTATAAGAATTAAAGCACCACTTATTTATAGTGTTCGATATTGAAACTCGGTTGCCCGGACCAAAAATCTATAGCCTGTTTGGTTTTTTGTTTTTGTCATAATTAACTATTTGGTTATTTAATATTCTTTTTTGTTTTCTTATAGGTATTAGGTTATCATAGAGGAAAATATTGAATAGCTTCATCCTAATAATAATAATAATAATAATAATAATATTTATGAATAAACAATTGCATCATTCAATTTCAATTTATTTCATTCAAATTCAAATATTTGGGCAAGGAATTAATCATTCACTTTTATTACTTCTCAATTTTTTTCCCCTTACCCATCTCGCTTTCATTACTTCTCACAAAATTCGTATAGAACGCTCCTACTAGGAAAAATATAATATAGTAGTAGATTTTATTTATTTTTTGGAATATAGTAGTAGATTTATTCGAAATTCTTATAGTTCGTAAAAGACAATAAATAAAATAAAAGTATATATAGTTTATTGTTCGAACAAAATAAGTTTTTATTGTTGGAATCAAATATAGTAATTACTACTTTTGTCAGTCATTTTATGAAACGTCGTTAGGCAACCAATAAATACGAACCAATTATAGAACAGAAAGAAAGGAAAAAAAGAATGAGAGAATTCATAACTCATCGGAAACCGCGCAAACCCCCAAACCTTCAAAACTTTCCCTCCATTTTTCTCTGCGATTTGAAGCTCGTCTCTCTCTCTCTCCGTGACTACGCTCTGTCACTTCCTCACCGCATTTAATTCCCAGTCTCTCTGTGTGTTTCATTATGAAGAAGAAAGACAAGATTTTCACGAAACTCTTCTATAAAACCCTCGCTCTCGATTCCTCTAACTCTCGCCATCTTCGCATCGCCGATATTATCGCCGCCGATGACGAACAACAAAACGGCGGCGGAGGCGGCGGCTTACAAATGATGAGTGGCGCCGGTGAGCCGCGAAAAGTCTGGTCTGTGAGGCTTCAATGCACCTCGCCGCGGCGGATCATCACTCGCTGTTTGGCGCTGCTGAGGCGGGACAAGGAGAGAAGAGGAGTCGTGGTACGGAGCCGGAGCGAGAAGAGAGAGAAAAGTGTGGTCGATATGGGAGGTGGATACCTGCGCACCAGCCGTTCGATGAAACTGCTGACCGGTGGCGAATCGGCTTTTTCGGCTCCAGAGGGTGAAGATTCAGGTGAAAATTCTTGAAAACTGTATGTATGCGCTAAAATCGGTTCTCAAATTTGGGTAGAATTTTGTGAGATATAATGTATGTATGTAAAAATGTCCAGAACTGTATAGGAAAGCTGCTTCTTTCAACTTGGGAATTGGTTGTGGTTTGCTGTATCTCGTAGCTGCAAGTAAAAACGAACTAACCAAGGTAGCCAAGTTAAGAACCGAAATGGAAAATCTTCTTCGGAATGTCAGAGAGGAATTGCGAAAGACGAATTCACCCCTTAAGCCATTTGAGCCGCCGAATGCTAAATTTTTCTATTCGACCGTTGATGTTCAAGAAGGTTCCAGTTCCAATGGTCATCATCAATTGCATTCCGCATCTTGCGTTTTTCCAACGTTAGAATCTAATTCAGTATCAGATGGGTCTTGTGAATGCATTGTTAAATATGAACAAGAACATTGTATGCTGGGAATGGATGAACTCGAGGCAGAGCTTGAAGCTGAATTAGAACGTTTGCAGCGCAACTTGGATACCGAGCATTCATCAAAACGTCCGCCGCTGCCAAGATTGAAGGTATGATAAGAAGAAAAAACAAATTTTTGCCATTTTGTCTCTGTATGATCCATTATGTTTTGGTGTCCACTTGAGGTGCTTAACTTGCAAATACACATTTTTGCTACAAACTTTCTTCTTGGGTACTCCAAAACATGTATTCAAGCTTTCCCCTGATTTGTTTTCTTATTTATACTTCCTTTACTTGCATTAACTGCTGTTCCATGTCTACGGTTCCTAAATAAGGAGGATTATTTTAGTTTCTTTTACCCAAAAAAAGAAAGAAAGATAGAATATGTTAGTTTCATGTATCATTACATGATTATAGTGGAATATACTCACTGTTTGATTGCCATTCCACCCTATTTTGTATGATATAGTGGAATACATTTTGGCGATGCTTCTTCCTTTATTCTTAATTAAGTAGATACTGTCAACAGAAGTATTCGAGGAAGGACTTAAAGCTAATGGTTTGGACATGTTAATATTCAATCGACGAATCTCTAGTGAGGAGTATCCAAGCAATCTATTGACTACATGCTTGAAATCAACAGTTAGAATTACTGTTACACTCGTTATTGATGATTTTGTATTTTCAGAATTCTATTCTCTGGTTTAAGAATTAACCGCATTCTGATCTACCATTCTTTAAACACGTGTTCATAGGAATTTTTATCAGTGATCATTATAAATTTTACAATTTGTATTCCATGTTCTTGGTTGCATCTTCTGTATATCTGAATGTTTAGAGTGACAGGCTATTGTTGACGCCGCCGCACCTGCAATAAGCCAGAGCCTAAGTTCTGGAGAGGTAATTGACCCACAAGCGGCAGATAGTGAAGTCAACTCTGGGGTTTCTCCCATTGAAGTTGAGCGAAGATTGCATGAACTGGTAGAGTGTAGCCAGCAGGAACGGATAAAAGAGCTGGAAGCTGCTTTAGAATGTGCTATAAACAAACTTCAAGAGAAAGAATTAGAGGTTTCTTGGTGGAAAGACACTGCAAAACTTGTATCACAGCACGTTCCTGCAACTTCACGGCATATCTCCCACTAAGATCCAAAACTTTTTGCTCGTTGAGGTCAGAGGCAGACTGTTGAGTAGCTTGTAAGAGTGAGGTGTTACTGAAGCTACAGCGCATTTATAAGTGTAATTAATGTTCAAAATTATAAGTTGTTTACCCATTTTGAAACTTTCGGCTGATGTGTCCAACTGTGTTGAATGTATTTTACAAAAGCCAAAAGCTGTCTTCATAATAATACACAGATTAAAAGAGCGCAATAAACTAGATTGTGAACTGGGATTTCTATCTTCTTGCAATTATTTAAAAGTGTGGTTTTACATATTTATGCGCAATGCTTACAATGATAATTTTATTGTTCTTATTATTTGGTGGAATACTTTGTGGTTTTTTTTGGCCATTTCTGGGGGTTTGGGGAACACCAAATCCATGTGAAAAAATTAAATTATACCCATGGACAACTTTTAATCCTTAATTTTTTCCTAACATGCCATTGTTTCCAACCATCAACCTTAGTGAATGGCTCCCCGCTTAATCCTAACTACCTTTCTCATTTTATTTGTAGTTGTCTTTCTCAAACACCTGTTTTAAGTAAACATCAAAGTATTCATTATCTTTTATTTTCAAAGGTGTTTTTAGCTACCTTAACTCCAAGATATAGCAAAATAATTTGATTTTTCATTGTTATTATCATTTTATATATATATATATATATCTATAATTATTATTATTATCGTTTTAAAGATGAAAATACTAGTTTATGTATGCAACTTGTATATTTTGAACATAGTTGAAATTAAAAAATTAAAAATTAAAAAATAGAAAATGAGAAACTCATAGTATGTTTGGAGGTTGACGACAAACAACCCGACTTAAGAGTAAAGGCTGGTCGACTATAAAGAGTTGGGGTATGACTATGAGAATGATAGTTAAGGCATTTGATAATCATCTAAGCACCCTCACTCGATCCCAGTAAAGAACTCGGGAAATTTGAGAAAGAGACAGTTACTTTGTCAAATACCCAACTGCATGAGGTTAGGTTACCTAACTATGGGGTTGGGGGGCTTTTATCACAAAATCAAGTAAAATCATCCCGATCCTATGGGGCCGGGGCTCCGACTCGATATCGGGTGATTTCGCAAATCATGTAAAATAACTTCGACTCCATGGGATTGGAGTCTCCGACTAGGGTCGGGGTGTATTTACAGTATAGAAACGGTAGGAAAGTGTAATTTCTAACCTCCAAAACATGTTAATACTTAAATCATATTTCTTACAGACCACGTTTTTAACTAATTTACTATACATTTACACTAATCTAACCTAAATCCTAGATTTAAAAAAAGAAAAGAAAAAGAATTGGACAATGGGTGTTGTCGGACTTACCTCGGTAGGGTTTTTTTGGTCGGCTCATATTCTTTTTTCTAAATTGTTCTCTCTAGAAAACTTGTCGCTTGAGCTCGCGCAATTGGATGTTCATTGGCATTTGGGTTTTTCTCAACGTTTATTTTTCTCCTTTTTAGTTGAGGTTGAGACAGAAAAGAATAAAGACACGGTTGGGTATGGAGATCAGATTGAATATAACCATAATTATTTTTTTCAAATTATGTTCCATATTTAGTTTTAGTGTAGTTTTAGATTAGATGAATATACTGTGTGCAATTTCGAATTGAACTTGTTTGTATTTGAATTTAATAATATATTTTATAAATTATATTATAAAATATAATTTTAATTATTAATTTAAATAAACATTATATATAAAATATACTGTAATATAATTTTAATTATAAATTTAATAAAACATAATATATTATGTGATTTAAAAAATATTATTTAATACAAATAAATCATGAATAAAATACTTATGTTTTACTTTTTTTTTTTTTATTCTCTTTTTTCTGTTTTTTAATATAGAAGAAGTAATATTTGTAATTCAACCGCAATACTCTTCTAGTGCACTTCTTTATTATTTTTTATTTAACACAGCCCTACAAAAAGTAAAAAATCTGTGTTTGGGTCCTCCAATGCTTAGCTAACCTAAATCACATTGCAATGTTACACCTTCAAACATGCATATATATATCAACTCCAAAAACAAAACAAAAAAAGAAATAGAAATTTTCTCAAACCATTTGCATTTTGCAATCAGCTTTATACAGAGGATGTGCCCAATTAATGCATTTTTACAAAACTCCTTCAAGGCTCATCAACAATATGTCAGACTGGATATTGAACAGGAATTATATATTATGTACAAGTTTATATGAATTGCAATAAGTAGCTAGCTGATTCTTCTTCTCTCTTTCTGTTTCTCCTTTTCTCCATTAATAGATTTTGAGTAAGATCTGAAAATAACAACCATACACCAACTGAAATACCAATATACAAAACGTATTGATTAGAACACTGATCAAACTGCAACATATATATAAGCCTAAAATCAAGGAAAATAAAAGAGATAACAAATGAAATATATAGCTAGCAAACATGGCATGACTTAAGAAAACAAGAAGAAAATATATCATTTCTCTCTTTGGTAGTTTTCATTTCTGTGGGTATTAATCAGTCAAAGATATAAGAGAAAGCCACATGTCCATCCCCGAGAACCCCAACTCAACCACAAAACCTAGCTCCATGAGACAAATTGCAGAACACTATGCATCCATTCTCACTAGAATCCAATTTACATACCACAAATCCAACTGTACAATACATGAGCCATGCTTCGATGGATGTTTGTTATACGTACAGCTGTTCCACCATCAAAACCTCATCCAATGATTCCACCAAATAGGAAACCGAACCCACTTTTCCAGCAACCAAGCCTCTGGTAAGCATGGCTCGGGATTCTAGCTATCATCAGACGATGCCTAATTAACATGCCAGACTTGTGTGGGGCAAAGACTGTAAAAATCCCATATATCAACAGTTAAGGCAGCGAACATTTATGCTAAATTAGCATAAAGCATTCACTATCAAGCTCTTATTTCATTTCATTTAGATTGAATTTAGGCTAAATTAGAATGAAAGCATTGGATTGACTGGACAAAATATTCTGTGAGAAAACTGGATAGGGTCATCTAAATGAAAATGGAGTCAATTAAAGTGAATAAGCTAGTTATAAAGCCAATTAAAAAAAAAAAAAAAAAAAGCTACTTATAAAGCCAAGGAAGGTCTTGTTGTTGGTCAACTTTACCATTTTAATATTTGTTTTTATGGAAAAATATTCTTCATATACGAATAAAACTTGAATTTACAGCTAGCTAGGTTAGTTTTTCCATGTCAATGGAATAACATTGGTTGCACATGTTTGTGCACAACCTTAATCCATGAATATATTTAAAAAGAAAAAGAAAAAAATCTATTTTTAATAGACAGATATCCAACGGGGGGAGGAGACACCCAAATTATGTAACAAAAAGTTCTTCCATTTCAACAAGCTATACTACTGTCAGTTAACTTCAAATGCAGCTAAACCATGAACATTGGGGATCTACAGTTGATCAAATAAAAGTTAGATTTCTCCATATAAAATTCTTTCCAACCTGACTTCCAATTCATTTGAGTTGCCCATCTCTTATTTCACAATTAGTAAAGCATGAAGCTAGTGCTCCACATGTTTGGCACTACAGCTATTATTTCTATTCATTTTACGAAAGCAAGCAGTACATGTTTTTGCTTTTTGGCCAATTCAGGAATTAAAACATATCATGGTAATGGACTTGCATCAATCCTAGAGAGAAAATCAAGCCATGGAGACAGGTGTCTTAATTCAACTTTAAAGTTCCACTTCAAACATGAAGCTCTAATGAAGCAGAAAAAGGGAATACCTATATGTACACATACTACCAAAAAAAAACCTTAAGTACACAAGCATCAATGAATTTTCTATTGCTTTGCAGAGCATGACCCATATTGTTGTCTTTCCTAGAGAGAAAGTAGATGATGTACCTCTCTAAAACATATTTTGTCTTTCAAGCCACATCCATCACTAAAGAGTATCTTTTTAAACTTTATCATATGTTTCATTAAATTTATACATTGTAGGGCAGCGGACATTTATACTGGTGGCCACAGACAGAATGTAAATCGTTTTCGCAGCAAACATCCTCTTTTAAACTATACACCAGAGAGCCCTAATATCATAACCACACAAAAAAAAAAAAAAATCGAAATAACAAACAGAATTTTCTGAGCAGAGTGATTAAAGAATAACGAACCGAGATGGCGAACCAGGAGGACGACGGCGACGCGACCAGCAATCTACAGAAAGAGAGATGAAGAAAATAACAAAAAAAAAACTGAGGGAGCAGCTCGATTGAAGCAGATTCAAACCTGATTGAAGCAGATCTGTTGGAGAGGAGCAGCTCGATTGAAGCAAATCACGATTTCTCCAAATCCCAGTCCAGGTCCATAATCCCGTGAGTTTCACCGGGATTAGAAATTAACATAAATGATCGGATGGGACAAGAGAAGGGGATTTATGATTCCGGTCATTGCCAAACACCGGATAAAAGAAAGAGAAATCATATCCCTTCCGGTGTACCAAACGCACCCAAAAGGTGCACAATGGACGTTAGTCAAATCATGGGTCGGCAAAATTTTACTTTTAGTGGGTTGGGCTTTTTTTATTATTTTATACGATATAGATACTTTGGGCTTTATATTGGGCTGGAAATTTCAAGGGGATAGATGGCTGAATGAAACGGCCAGGATTCAAGGGTTGGTCATGGCTCAACTCTCAAGGTTTAAAAGAGTAAACTACGAAATCTGCCAATTTTATATTTTTGTGAAAAATTTTATTGCTACCACTTAATATGCATATTTTTTATGAAACCCTTTTTAATGACAGTTTTATCTTTTATGGAAACATAATGTGGAGATTATGCTTCGCGAAAAAAATAATAATAATGTAGAGATTATCATTAGTAATGAATCATTTTAAAAAGAAAATCATTACAGGAGTGATTTTGGAAATATATATTGTTAATCCAAAAAATTTAATCAATATTTAATCAGTACGAAACTATTTAAATAGTTTTTTATATAAATTTTAAATAAAATAGTGTTTTGTAAGCACCAAACGCTCCCTATGATTACGAATGAGAAACAAAAATAAAAAATAAAACAATGACGATAACTTATGTCGTCAATCATGATCATACTGCCGAAGATCTAGACCACCAAAAATGGATTGATGCTCATCTCTCTAGCATCTAACAGTTAAATACTGACAAAACAACACAGCCACGGCAACTTCGCAATCAATATCCACAGCATGAGAGTAAATATGATTAATTTCGACTGGGTCCCATAAAATTTGATTTAAATTATTTAGCTCTGCAAATTTAGTTTAAATTATATATTTTTTAAAATTTTTTGATATTTTATCAGCGACATGTATTATTATATATAATAATTATTATATTATTATTTTACTGTTATTAAAAAAAATTGTAGATTTAAAAACAAAATTGTATAATATTAATTGAATATTGTAATAGAAATTACGTATGAATTGTCAATTGTCAGAAATTGAAGTTAAATTTAATTTACACTATATTTTAAAAACTGTAATTGAAATTAACTGGAATAAATAATATAAACGGAATATTTCATTTACATTCTATGGGATTTTAAGTAATTATAAAAATCTATTTTAGATTTTTAATAATATCATTTATATTTATTGGTCTTCATTTAATGTTAATCTAAACTATTTTTATAACTTGTAAAAATTAATTACTTTTAAATGCTGTTTCTTTTTTTCTTTTCTTTTTTGCCAAAAAAAAAATTAATTTAAATTATAATTGATTTCAATTAAGCCATGTGATACTTTTTCAAGTTAAATATATATATGATATTTTAATCAAATAAAATTCTTTAGCTAAGTGATAATTTGTTAAATATATTCAACAAAATGTATTATTCATTTAACCAAATTGTATTATAATTTTTTTCAAAACTAAATGTATTTGTTAAATATATAACAAATTTTTATAATCTTATATAATCAAAGTGTTCATATAGTTTCTTTTAAGAAAAGCATTGTCACTCAAGGTACATTTCGTACCCAATATTGATAGTACTGAGCTATATATTGGATTGTGCTGACATATTTTGTATTTGATATATAGTTGTATTAAAATTTGTATCAAAATGAATACATGCTTTTAGTTTGGTGAGATGATGAAAATTAAGTTTGAAATAAGTATGTGGTTGGGAAATTGAACTTCTTTATGCGATTACAAGTCAAGCAAGAGAAGATTGAAATTTTATTCCTTAAGGCAATATATGCGAGCGATTAGTGAACAAGTTTTCGATGAAAAATGTCACACATGTGATAACTTCTATACTATCTATAATAAAGTTGAGCAATATCATACATTCTAGATTCATGAAATAGAAACAATAAGATTTGTTCAAATTCTACATATTAATTATCATCATAGATTTGGAATGTATTAGTTAACACCACAACCACATAGTTGATGTTCTTTAATAACAATAAAAAAGAATATTAGATTATCCAATTCAAAGAGATTACCAAACACAATGTTTTTTTTAATTTGTTATAAATTTGGAGAAATGAAATTTTGTAATCACGAAGATTTAAACATCTAATTTAAAAATGTATTTTTAATAATTTTACTACCGACTAACATACGAATACGATTACCAAATACAATGTTAAATAAACACAGTACAATATATTTATTTTACACACCTTGATACAAGGTACAAAAAACGACTACAGTGCAAATAAAGATTAATTAAAAATACAGAAGAAAGAAAACTGAATTTTCAAGTTAATTATTGCAGAAAAACAGAAATACTAATTTAATTTTGCTAAGAACATAAAAGTAATAGAAAATATAGATGATACTATTAAAAAAAAATGGAAGGATATTTTTGTAATTAAACTAAATTGATGGGTGTAAATGAAATATTAGTTAATATAAATAGTGGTTTGCCCTAAAATCGACTCTTTGACGTTTGTGACAAAAGCCGAAACAGAGAAAGGGAGAGGAAGAAGCTGTAGAAAGAGAAAAAGAGAGAATGTCGGACGACGAGCATCACTTCGAATCAAAGGCCGACGCCGGAGCCTCGAAGACCTATCCTCAGCAAGCCGGTACAATCCGCAAGAACGGCTACATTGTCATCAAAGGCCGTCCTTGCAAGGTCTTCTCACTTTCTCTTTCGCAGTTTTTCCGTTTTTCATTATTCGAATTCGGTCTTATCGGTTTGTTATGCTCGGCGTCTGATTTAGATCTTAATGTTAATATCTCCCTGTATATAATTTTGTTCTATTGAATTGAATTGCTGTCAGATCTGATTGTTGAATATGATGTTTTTGTTTTTCTTCCTTCGTGGATGTATACTAATTGCGTGCTTTGTTTATTCCGATTCAGAACGCATATGAATGAAATGAATTTACTTGTAGCTGATACTTTTAACTGAGTCGCTGATTTAAGAGCTTAAGTGAAAGCTAAATAATTGGTTTTACTTGGTTTTCTTTTTTTGGTGCTTTGAATTTGTTTCTAATAAGGTGTTGTTATTGGATTGTTGAATTAGGTTGTTGAGGTTTCAACCTCCAAAACAGGCAAACACGGACATGCTAAATGTCACTTTGTGGCCATTGATATTTTCACTGCCAAGAAACTTGAAGATATTGTTCCATCGTCGCATAATTGCGACGTAAGTATGATTTCATCAGATTTCCTCTTATATCATTATGTGAAACCATTGATTCCATTGATAAATCATACACCTTTCTTTTGTAGGTTCCACATGTCAACCGTACTGACTATCAGCTGATTGACATATCTGAAGATGGGTTTGTGAGTATTTTCTATTACCATGATGATTTGACCTTGTGTCCTTATTAGAAATACAGATACTGAATTGTTTCATTTTAAGCATTTGTGTCAATCATTTAGTTTTTCTTGGACTGGTTAGATTTATCCCTAATTTCACTCTTATTTTAAGGTTTATTTACATTGGGCCAGTTGAACTAGTGTTTTGAATGTGGTTTGATGAATTTTAGATAGATTTTTTTTTTAGTTTTCTGATGGTATCGAATATCTTAAGCATTTTTATTCAGGCGTTCAAAAGTCTAGTGTTTCTTTTCCAAGATTCTAGAACTGCTAATCTGTAGAGATTCATGAAGTGAGCTATTTATGATTATCTCTGATTATTTTGCAGGTGAGTCTTCTGACTGACAATGGTAACACCAAAGATGATTTAAAACTTCCCACTGATGACAATTTGCTCACCCAGGTTAGTCATACATACTTTTAAATGGTGCTTCTATGTTCACTTCCTGTACTTCCCTTCCTCCACCTAAAATAAAAGAGTCCATAATAGTGTAAAGCTAATTATTGAAATAGCCATAGATTTGGCTGCCTTCAGATAACCATTATATTTTTTGGATTGAAGAGCAAATTGTCATAAAGTTTCAAGTAAAAAAAAAAAATTATTTTTGTACTATCAGATGCACGTTGAAGGGTTTTATTTCCTTTTCTATTTTTTTCCTACTCAATGGATATAGCAGGGGGGCCTTATGCGCACTTTCGTGCTACTACCCTTTCTTTCTCTTATAGGCAATTTTAATTTATTTGAATAGGCAATTTTGCATTTTCTTATTCATATAAGAAATGTTTTGATAATTGCAGCTTTCTTTAATACATATGGTTTGCTCTTCATGTATCTAGATTAAAGATGGGTTTGCAGAAGGAAAAGACCTTGTTGTGTCAGTGATGTCAGCAATGGGAGAGGAGCAAATTTGTGCCCTGAAGGACATTGGCCCGAAGAATTGAGTTCCAATGTTTCATTTTTTCAGTGTTATGAATAGTTCAAACCCTCTTTAAATGAAACTTTGAGTGGTGCTGTAAGTCATGTAGTTGCACAACTCAGAGATCTAAACCCATTCTCTAGGATATTCCAGAGATGCGGTGGGGGTTTTCAGTGCCCGTTACGATATCTATGTTGTGTTATTTATTTTTCAATGTTTTGGGATAATTTTTCTCTGACCTTAAAATATTTACTTTGAATTGGAATTGAAAGGTGAGCTTTTAATTTTGTTTTCTTTGAGAAGATTCAAAATTTGAATTCTGGAATATTTCATTTGAATAGGTACTCCTTTTTAGTGTGCTGTTTGCAGTGAATCTCTATATACTATTGAAAATTAATTGATTTTGTTTTCAGGTTTTGTACCAAAAAACAAATTCGAATGCCATCACCGATTCTTCGAAGAGTCGTGATTTGGTATTTGCCAATATATACAACCATGAATGGTAAATCCAGTTCGTTATTCTGAAGTTGGATTCTCTGCGTTTCTCGGTGGTTAAAATTGGAGGTCTAGGAAATTGAAAAACAAATGTACTCCAGCGATTGGTTTAGGGTCTTTTCTATTTAAAAGGTGACGGAATAACAAAAAATATGATTTAATCTACTTTATTTATTTATTTTTGAAAAATAAGGAATTATTAGTAAATTCCTTTAATATGTCCTTGCTTGAATAAAATTATATTTTGAGGATAATATTAAATATGCAGTAAACCCAAAATATTGGGAGGGTAAGTAAAAACCAAAACGACAGGCCGACTTAGCCAATAATGGGCTCAACATTTTCTCTTCAAAACAGAAACTTAACGACATAAATTTAGAAAAGGCGCGTAAAAGAGGCGCGTGGGTCCTCAGTTACCGACCAATCAGCGGAGGCAGTGCTGTAGCAGTCACGCAATACCAAGCTAGAATCGTACGCAAAGCTTCTTATATATAAAAAAGTGAAAGCGCAGTGCGCACCATCTTCGTACCATAAACAAAACACCTAAACCTTCTTCATCAACGTCTCTCTAATCTCCTCCGCCATTTCCAGAATCTCAAAGGTTCTACTTATAATTTTTTTATTTATCTTTATTATTCATTTCTTCTTCGTATTCCCAAAATTTTCTTCCATTGCTTTGTCCGAGTACAATTTCGTTTATATATTATTCGATCGCGACACAAACCGTTTGAAACTTTCTATTATAGAAAGCTAATTAGAACTTACCATATAATTAATTTTGTTTTGTTTTTTTGTTTTTGTTATTTTTTTTTTTCCATATAACTTACAATTAATGAAGCGGCATGCAGCTCTATATCTTCTTATTTCATTATTATTTTTGTTTTCCACATTATAAAAGTTTCTTCGAAAATCCTTTTAACAGTGTGGGGACCGGGTAAGAAGGTTTCAGGGTTTTGGTAAGCAATGGAATTTGCAGTGGTTATGGTTCTTATATGTTTGATATCTGGTAATTATAGGTATAGATTAATGGCTATGGGAAAAGCAGAATCGAATTTTCCTCCTCCGGCGAGCGGAATTACGCTGGAAACGGTGAGAGACTCACTGATCAGACAAGAAGACACTATCATATTCAGTCTCATAGAAAGAGCAAAGTTTCCCTTTAATTCTCCCATCTATCAGCAATCGTACGCTTCCATTCCCGGATTTTCTGGTCCTTTGATTGATTTTTTTGTTAAGCAAACAGAAGCTCTTCAGGCCAAGGTAGTTTCTGAATAATTTCTTTTTTCCTTTTTGTCTACAAATAGTAAATTCACTTTTTTACGGAGATTGTTTATGGCTAAAATTTCCCTTACGAAGTAAAAGGAATCTGCACCAAATTGAGGCTTGCTGGGTTCACATTTTGGGTACAGAATCGTTATTTATTTTATTTCTTTTCCTCTTCTTTTTATTACTATTACTTTTACGTTTCTTTTTACTGGTAAAGGATAAATAAATGTAAATATTATAACTTGTAGCTACTTATTTTGTTAGATATTTTACCAAAAAAAATATTATTTTGTTTTTTTTTTTATTGGTAAAAAAAATATTATTTTGTTGGAGATTATTAATGGGGTATTATTTGTAGTTTTAACACTGGATAAAGTATAGGTATGATTGATAATATTTGTAATTGTTGTCTCCTCTTAACATGTCGAGCCACTAATTGCGTCTTAATATTATCGTTAGGGTGCGGTGGTACGACAATCTGTTATCTACGTCAAGGATACTGTTGGCCGTACCGGTGATTGGCCGAAACCCCTCATTGTTGGTTTACACGTGTCACTACCTACCCTCTCACGTTCACGCGTAACACGTTTAGCGTTGTTTTTAAAAAATAAAAGTAGATGTAATATCTAATCTAGCCACATATCTATTGATTAATATATTAATATAATTTAAATAAAAAAATTTAAAATATATATATAAACTAATCAAAAATTAATATTTATTTTATTGATAAATATGTTTGTAGACTTAGTAACATTTTTAAAATTATTACTTTTAAAAAAATAGTCCATGTGAAATGGACTTGGAATTTATATTTGGCTAGAGAGATTGTGGAAGTGGCGTAATCATAGACTTTTCTTGCATGCCTAATGGACCACTTGGTTTTTTCGTCGATATGGTATCGACAATGTGGCAGCATGTTGTCTGGTTGAAATTTTTAATAGCTTCTTACAGGGTGGAAAATCAGCTTGTTTTGATCCTGTTCTGGTATGAGTCAGGCCCATGTTTTTATTAAAAAAACTTGTCAATTAAAATAAAATTAGGATGGTACTCATTGAATGGAAAAGAAAAATTAAATTAGTGGAAGTGTTTGAGTTTTGTGCAGCCAGAGGTAGTTTTCTGTTTTGTGTGAAAAATTGTTTTTAGCTTGTTTATGGATGCAATTAGTATTTAATTAGTATCATATCTCTAGGTGGAAACTATAGCATTTGTCTTTTTGAGTTCAACAAACGGTGAAGATTTTAGGAGTTCAATGGAATCCTATTTGATGAGACCCCAAAAAAAAAAAACTATAAAAGATTTGTTTTATATTTTGTGCCGGTAAGAATCTTTAATCCTAAATCCCTAATACCTTGAAAATGAAATAAATCATTTTTCCTCTGGGAAACTGGTTGAATTTGTATACATACAGCATAGCAGCTTCTTTCTACTCTATTTCTCGTAAGATTTGTTTGTCTGAGATTTCCCAGACTTTTTATTTTTAAATACGAAAATTTTATGTGTAAACAGTTATTAGAATGTGAAAGTGGGTAAAAATGATAGATTGTTCTGTTTGTGTGTGCTAAAGTTCCAATATCTATTGGTACAGACTGGTAGATATCAAAATCCTGAAGAACATGCTTCTTTTCCAGATGATTTACCACCTTCATTGGTGCCGTCATATGACTATCCACCGGTAATTACATATTCATATGGTCTGGATAGATTATTGGTTTTTAAAAAATTGGTATTCTAGTCCCAATTTTCATATTCTGAAACCTTCCCCTCTGTAGATATTGCATCCTGCAGCGAATTCCATCAACGTTAATAATAAAATATGGGATGCATACTTCAACCAATTGCTTCCTTTGTTGGCTACACCGGGTGATGATGGAAATTATGCATCAACAGCTTCTAGCGACCTCATTTGTTTGCAGGTAAGGTTTCCTTTTGATATTTTCAGTGTTTAATTCCTGCTGTTAAGTATTGAATTCTACCAGTACTCTATGATTTTGGATAACAAAACCTTGCTCATCTTTTCTTCTAAATATCGGTGTTCAATATAGGATCGCAATCTAGAGAGGTCTTGAGTCTTGATCAGTGAACCAAAACTAGTATTATTTTCATTAACAGTGTATTTACCTGCAGGCCATATCGAGAAGGATACATTATGGAAACTTTGTAGCCGAGGTCAAATTCAAGGATGCCCCACAAGACTATGAGCCTGCAATTCGCGCTCAGGTAATTAAATGTTAATTTTTAAATGCAAAATGCTGAGGACAACAAGTTTATTTTTGGTTGGTTTGATCAAAGTCATAAATGCTTGGAAAGATTGACCAGATTCAGAAGTTGTATATCACAATCATATCCCAACTACTAGCACTTTTATAATAGAAAATGCTGAAGTTTAATTGAATTTTTCATTTTTCATTTTCAGGACAGAGATGCTCTAATGAAACTATTGACATTTGAGGCAGTAGAAAAGATGGTGGTAGAAAGGGTTGGGAAGAAGACCAAGACATTTGCACAGGAAGTAACACTGAACAGTACCATTGGGAATGACCAAAAGTACAAGGTGGATCCGAGTGTAGTTTCTCAACTCTATGAAAAATGGATAATACCTCTCACGAAACTCGTTGAAGTTGAATACCTCCTCCGGCGGCTTGATTGAATTCAATGACCTCCTTTCTGATCATGTGGTACTTAAATTAGAAAGTCATTATCTGCATTAAGTTTTAATAATGAATTTTAAAATAAGAATTGTATTTTCAGTAGCCAAGGCCCTTTAGATGCAGTTATGGTAGAAGTTTGTGCTTCGTTTTGCGAACATGTAAGGAAAGCAATAGGTTGCATTGCATATGCATAATTTTTGAATGGGAAAATAAGCAGAAAAAAGGCTTTTATATTTATTACAGGGTAAGTGTGGAAATCCAAAATAATGGTCGCATTGTGCTAAAAAATACAAATATTGCTTAGAAGCCTTAGAATATCTAAAAAATCCTAAATCCTAAAGACTTTTAAGTTGATTTAATCATTACTTTCTGTATTACATTGGGTTTTCCCGATGTACAATAAAAAATCTTTAATTCAGTTTTTAATTTTTGAGGTTTGGAGTTGAAAGTACAAATGGTATTTTTGATTTGGAAAACTATACGTTCTTTTTTGCAATTCCAAAAAAGAAAATGAAAATCACAATAAGAGCTGCGGACATCAATCTCCTGGATTCCTAAAATGAAAATCACACCGTGTCCCATTTTTTGCACTATTAAAATTTACTAAAAAGATAATAAAGAGAAGTAATTGCTAGTTTTTTAAATGATAAAGTTAGGATGTAAAAGAATATAATAATGATTAATTCTTATATTAAAAAAATAACCGAGGCTTTATTGACTCCAGTTACATTTCTATTCCCAACCCAACCCTCAAACTTGTAATTATTTCCATCCACCACAAACAAGTGTCTTGTTCCTAGAGGATATATGCGTCCTTTCGACGCTCATTTACCCGTGCAAGGTCTTTACTGGTACTACCACATCCTTTTACGATTATCGCCCCCGAAATATTACATTTTGTTTTAGACATATTCGTCTTTTTAAAATTGCTAAAGGGCAAAAACAGTCGTTTAACGTAAAAGAAAAAAGCAGTAGAAGGAGGTCTCGGAAAGGTCACCATCACTCACTCACAAAGTTTTCGCCATTTCTCTTTTCTCTCAGTACCTAACGAAGAGAAAAGAGACGCTTTCACTTTCAGTATACAAGTGAGTGAGTGAGTGTGAGAGAGTGAGAAAGAGCCCATTTCTCTCAGTGAGCAGTTGGTTTAAGGGCAAGGGGTTTAGGGTTTAGTCTAGAGTCGAACTCACTGTAAGTTTGCTTCTCAATTTATGTATTCATAATATATTTTGTATCTCTATCTCTCTCTCTCTCTCTCTCTCTCTCCCTCCCGTCAACTTGTAATGACCGAACAATTTATTTATGCTTTGAGTTAGGGGATATTTTGGTTAGTAGTTACAATCATAGGATATGAAAATTCATTTTGACTAGTTTTATTTTTTTACATTTTATGTGTGTTAAATTTATGAGAGATACAAGAAAGTATCATAGGGAAACGAAATGCAATAGAGGAACAGTTTGGTAATCCAGAAGAGCGTTGTATTTGTTGTATGGATTTTATTTATTTTCAAAATGGGTGAAGTTTAGGTTGGGTTTTGTTTGTTATGAAACTTTTAATTAAAGTACATATGATAGCCCACTTCCTGTGCAGAAGCAAGCTAAATGCCACATAGTCACACTGTTTTTTTGAAAATACTGCATGAATGTTATATTTTCTGTAAGCAGATATGTATTTGGTTTTTTGTTTTCTATATTATTGTTGAAAAAGAAAACCTTGTTTTTTTGTTTTGTTTTGTTTTTGTTTTTGTTTTTTTCTTATGTTTTATGTTTGTGTAGATCTTTGTTCTAATGGGGGCATCATCAGATGCAAAGGAAGATATTGCCATGAGTAGTAAGGGGGAAAAGGTTTATAATGGAGTTGATATGGAATTTGATGACGATGACGACGATGATGATGAAGAGTTTTTTGAATCCGCTGGCATTGAGGATCTGGGGGAAGATCTGAAAAAATTTTGTAAGGAGGCATCGGTACAGTTTTTCAATGAATACGGTCTCATTAGTCACCAGATCAACTCCTTCAATCATTTCATCAGTAATGGCATACAAAGGGTCTTTGACTCTTTTGGTGAAATGATAGTGGAACCTGGATATGATCCATCGAAGAAGGGGGAAAATGAATGGAGATTTGGTTCGGTGAGATTCGGAAAAGTGACCCTTGATAAGCCAACATTTTGGGGTGGCTTAGGAGAGGAGAAGGACTTGAAAATGCTACCTAGGCATGCTCGGCTTCAGAACATGACTTACGCATCAAAGATAAAAGTGAACACTCAGTTTCAGGTGAATAAACTCAACACTTTGAAGGAGCAATGTATGATTTTATACTTTATCTTTCTTATATTTGTTTCTTAGGTTTTGGTATTGATTGAGGTTCGCCTTTGTCATGTTGAATAGTCTTTCTAAGATTCTCACTTGATATTTTCATATGTGTTCAGCCGAATTTTGATTTGGCATATGTAGCGTGTAATATACTTGAGATGAAACTGCATGTAATATTCACGTGACATCAAGATCATTTCATTATTGTCAAGTATTAGCATGCTAAATTATGCTTTAGCTAACACATGGATAATTGGATGAACTTGGGGATACCTGGTGTGTCAGTGGCTTTTAGTTAACTGTTTACTGTTTGGCACTAGCTTTTGATTTAACTGCTGGCACTTGTTAGTGGGTGGCTTAGGATATGTCCAGATGATTGTGTTTGAAATTCTTATAGTTATTACAACTTTGTGCTCGAATGCACATATGGACATTCTTTTCCTTTGTAGTTTCTTTGGTAACAACTAGTTTTATGGTTAATTATCTAAAACAATTTCTTGTTATTCCAGAGGCTTATAATATCTTGGACTTTTGAATCTATCAGGTATACATTAAACAGCTTGTAAGAAGTGACAAGTTTAAAACGGGAAAAGAACAATACGTAAATAAAGAGGTTATCACTGATGAAAACAGGGACATTTTAATTGGGAGGATTCCTGTGATGGTGATGTCTGACCTCTGTTGGATGAAGGGAGTTGAGAAAGGTGACTGTGATTTTGATCATGGAGGCTACTTTTTGATCAAGGGTGCAGAAAAGGTGAGTTTAAAACTTACTTTGTTTTCTTCTGTTTACTATTATAAGTTTATGGTTGCAATTTTGCATTTCATATCATATGCTCTTTGAAGGCACATTAGCTGAATCAAATAGATGTTTGAACCTTGCAAATGATTGATCCTGTGAAGAGATTAAATTGCTTTAATGGTAGAGATATGTTGTTGATAAAAAATAGTTTTTATAATATACTGGTCTTTCAAAGGATCTCCAAGGTTGATGTTATATAATTTTGGAAAGTGTTGTGATAGTTTGATATCTTAGTTATTCACTTGTTTGGCACCTATAAAATATTAATTTATTTTTCTCTGTTATTCATACACAGATATACACAAATATATCTGTAATTTTTTTGTATCTATATATATATTTATCTCGAATGAATATTTATTTCATCTTTATCATTTCAATTGCAGACATTTATTGCACAAGAGCAGATTTGTAAAAAAAGACTTTGGATCTCAAATAACCAACCTCTTCAAGTCGCTTACCAATCAGAGCTCAAGAGGAATAGGTTAATCATAAGATTAGCCAATGAAGCTAATAGAGGTGGTGAGAAGATTCTGACCGTGTACTTTTTGTCCACTGAGATCCCTGTGTGGATCTTGTTCTTTTCTCTCGGTGTTTCATGTGATAGAGAGGTCATGGATCTGATTGATTATGAAAACCCTGATGCTAGTATATCAAATATACTTTTCGCATCAATCCATGACGCCAATGAAAACTGTGAACACTTTCGGGGAGGAAAGGATGCTCTCAGCTTTGTAGATAAACAGATAAAGAAAACTACGTTTCCACCTGGAGAAAGTATTGAACAATGCATTGAAAAGTACTTGTTCCCTAATCTGAAAGGCCTAAAGCAGAAGGCTCGTTTTTTGGGTTATATGGTCAAATGTCTTTTGCAGGCCTTTAGTGGACGTAGAAAATGTAATAATAGAGATGATTTTAAGAATAAAAGGTTAGACTTGGCTGGTGAGCTGCTTGAGCGCGAGCTAAAGGCGCATCTTTCACATGCCCGGAGGCGTATGGCAAAGGCTTTGCAGAGGGATCTTTATGCTGATCGTACTATCCAGCCTATTGAACACTATCTGGATGCCTCTATAATCACCAATGGGCTTTCAAGAGCTTTCTCAACGGGAGCATGGTGTCATCCGTACAAACGGATGGAAAGGATTTCAGGGGTTGTGGCAACAGTTGGTCGTGCAAATCCATTGCAAACATTGATTGATATGAGAAGAACACGTCAACAGGTTCAATACACAGGAAAGGTTGGAGATGCTAGATACCCGTAAGTAACATTTGAACTTGGATCAACTGCCAACTTTTTAATGCTTTTCCTGCATATCTTACTGTAATTGTTGATTTATTTGTTGTTCTATACTGTAATCCTTTGTCATTTGTTGGTTACATCTTAGTGTTAAGCAACTATGCTTCTAAATGCTTTTTACTCTTTTTGGAATATTGAATATTTAACTTTTTGGTTGTGTTATGAGAGCTTTGGTGTAGATTGCGATAATCTTAGCTATAGAACTTTCTGGGTGCAGGCATCCTTCTCACTGGGGTAAGGTTTGCTTTCTCTCTACTCCCGATGGTGAAAATTGTGGTCTGGTGAAAAATTTGGCTACTACAGGACTTGTAAGTACGGATTTGTTGAGACCTATACTTTCAGAAATGTATAATTGTGGTATGGAGAAATTGGTAGATGATTCTTTTACTTCACTTACTGGGAAGGATAAAGTTTTCCTTAATGGGGAATGGATTGGAGTGTGTGATGATTCCCTTACATTTGCTATGGTATTGAGAAGAAAGCGACGCAGAAAGGAGTTGCCACATCAGGTCATCTCTCTATTTTAACCCCTAGTAGCTTTTCAGATTTCAAATTATCTTGGTATTGAACAGTTATATTTCCATGGAGCAGATTAAAATTCAATGCAGGGAATTATTTTGAGAGAACCCAAAATTAATTAGTCTAAATCACAGCTTCAGGAAAATTGATAATTGACAATTTAAGATGTGATATGTATATCTTTTTAATTTCTCATTCATTTCAAAGTGCAAGGATCTGTCTCTGGATTGTCTAGATGTAGTCCCAGTGGCAGATGCTTGCGATCTATTGATGTTGAGAGATTCAATTATTGGGTAGTTCATCCTAGTTGCAGGGCATTCTTATCTCTTTAATTATGAATGCCTCTGCCTTCCCATTATCTGCATTTGTAGGTCTATCAATTGTACCCAGTGTGTGGAAGTTTCTTAGTGATTGATTGTTTGTATAATTATTGATCTTTACATGTAACCAAATAAATTAATATGTCAATGTTGTATCAATATAGAAGTGCAACAAGTAATTTAACTTGATGCTTCCACTTTATCATTATCTGTTAGCATCATAGATTCATAGAAAAAAAATATTTTGTTTGGAGTTAGAAGTTTCAAATTGCAGCAATCATCATGAGAGGTTTTTTTTGGGTGATGAGTTGGATATTGCTTCTGCAACTTAATATGCTGAAATGTTTTATCCAGTTAATTTCCGCTGCTAACGGTTGCCTTATGATGTTAAGTGCCTTTAATTAACTGTTATTTTGAATGTTCTAAATAACTTCGTGGATCCTTTTTTCTGTGAAAAGAAAACTAGATGTGTCATTTTTATTTTATTTCTTCAAACATTTAGATTGGTGAATATTTGTTCATAATTGTTTGCTCTTGACTTGCAGTGATTTTTCTGATATCAGTTGTAGTTTGTTTTCAAGATATTCTTTAATTGCTTTGTTAGCATGTATTATGATTTTGTTTTGTAGGTGGAAATCAAAAGAAAAGAACATCATGGAGAAGTAATCATATATTCTGATGCTGGAAGGATTCTGCGTCCTCTTTTAGTAGTTGAGAATTTGAGAAAGATTAAATCATTGAAAGGGGGGAAGTTCACCTTTCAATCTCTTCTGGACAAGGGAATAGTTGAGCTTATTGGAGCTGAAGAAGAGGAAGACTGTCGAGTTGCATGGGGTGTGAAATATCTTTTTAAGGAAGATGGGGGGACATCACAAATAAAGTATACACACTGTGAGCTTGACATGTCCTTCTTATTAGGTTTAAGCTGTGGAATAGTCCCTTTTGCTAATCATGACCATGCAAGGAGGGTTCTTTATCAATCCCAGAAGCACTGCCAACAAGCAATTGGTTTTTCTACCACAAATCCTAATATCAGAGTGGATACCCTGTCTCATCAATTACACTACCCACAGAAACCACTCTTTCGGACAATGACATCTGACTGTCTTGGAAAACCTCGATCTCCGCTAGGTCATAAGGGATTTATGCCTAAGCCTGAGTTCTTTAATGGCCAGAATGCTATTGTTGCTGTCAATGTTCACCTGGGCTATAACCAGGAGGATTCCATAGTGATGAACCGCGCTTCTTTGGAGCGTGGTATGTTTCGATCTGAGCACATTAGGAGTTACAAGGCTGAGGTTGACAACAAGGAATCTTCAGAGAAAAGGCGGAAGGCTGATGATTGTGTCACTTTTGGGAAGTTACAGAGTAAAATTGGTCGTGTTGATAGCCTTGATGATGATGGTTTTCCTTTTGTTGGTGCAAACCTTCAGAGTGGTGATATTGTTATAGGGAGGTGTGCTGATTCAGGGGCTGATCATAGCATTAAATTAAAGCACACAGAGAGGGGAAGGGTCCAAAAAGTCGTGCTCTCTTCCAATGATGATGGGAAAAATTTTGCTGTGGTATCTCTGAGACAGGTAGTTTTCCATTTATACATCCATATATATGCATGAATGTATGTATATATATGTATTTTGAACTTTGTTTTTGTGTTTAGACATATACATTGATCAGCCAAATAATGCAAATCCTTATTGCATGCAAGTAGATGCAACATTCATACAATGATATGGTTTACTTTTCCAGACTTGTTGCACTGTTGCTGCTCTACTTCACTTAGAAAACAAACTCTTAATTCAATAGTGATTTTCTTGTTCAGGTTCGTAGTCCTTGTCTTGGAGACAAGTTTTCAAGCATGCATGGGCAAAAAGGTGTTTTGGGCTTTTTGGAGTATCAAGAGAACTTCCCCTTTACAATACAAGGGATAGTTCCAGATATTGTCATAAATCCCCATGCATTTCCATCGCGGCAAACTCCTGGTCAACTCTTAGAGGCTGCTTTAGGGAAGGGGGTTGCCCTTGGAGGTTTGATGAAACATGCTACCCCTTTCTCCACTCTGTCTGTTGATGATATTATAGCCCAGCTTCACAGGTAACTGTAGTTTTGACATGCATATACCTACTAATGCTTTTCTTCCTGGTCATCTATCTGATGCTTTTCTGAGTCATGTTTGTCTTGGCACCTAATTATTATAGTCTTCGGAATTTTTCATTATGTGTTAGGTTTTTCTTCCCTAAAATGGTTCAGCAAGATAATGTTTTGTATGACATGTGTCGCAGGGCTGGATTTTCTAAATGGGGAAATGAGAGAGTATACAGTGGCTGTACAGGTGAAATGGTCCGCTCTCTCATATTTATGGGCCCAACGTTCTACCAACGGCTGGTCCACATGTCTGAAGACAAAGTAAAATTTCGGAACACTGGACCAGTACACCCTCTAACCAGGCAGCCAGTGGCGGATAGAAAACGCTTTGGAGGTGTCAAGTTTGGTGAGATGGAGCGAGACTGCCTTCTTGCTCATGGTGCATCAGCAAACTTGCACGAGCGCCTGTTTACTCTCAGTGACTCCTCTCAGATGTACATTTGCCAGAAATGCAAAAATGTTGCTAATGTCATCCAACGAGCATTGCCCGGTGGCCGTAAGATTCGGGGTCCATATTGTCAGGCATGCGAGTCTGTAGATGACATTGTCAAGGCCAATGTACCTTATGGGGCCAAGTTACTGTGCCAGGAGCTTTTTAGCATGGGAATTAGTCTAAAGTTCGAAACCCAACTCTGTTGAGTTAAATTGAAGGTTGCTGGAGGATTTTCCTATTTGTTTGTGGAATTTCTCGTCTAACTTTTGTCTAATATGACTGTTCATATTGCAAGTTTAGCAAGTGACATTGAGTAATCTCATTTATGTATATAGAAATTACAGGGATATTTTGCTTGTGGTAGATATATCATTTTACAAAGCTTCTAAATATGGATAATTTCTTGATGTTACATGGTAAGTCAGAAGTTAGATAAATTGTGTAAAAAAGAAGAATCTGTCAAATTATGATTAAAATGATAAACTGTTTTTACAAAATACTATAAAGTATGTATACTTTTCCAAAGTTTTACCTGGAGGTTTATATTTTTTTCCAACCGAGTTCATGTATAAATATACTAATAATTTGCAACGATAGAAATATGATTTTTTTTCCCAACTGAGTACTCATGTATAAAATGAATTTTGAGAAGTGGCTGGGAAACCTTCACTAATTGGTCATTTTCACTTCCGACCTTTAAAACCATGATTTTTGCAACGATACATATTTTACCATTTTACAAAATTATCAAACTATTGGAAAAAAAAAAAAATACATATAATTATGTCCTTTTCTTTTACCAGTAATACATAAATTTGTAATTGTAAATTTTCAATTAATGTTATATTTTTTAAAGTTATACCTGCATATATATATACAGCCGAAATTTCCATTTACTTTATATATATATATATATATATATATATATATATATTCTATGCGAGATTCTATGTATTTAATCGATTACTAGTTCGTTGATAAAATTGAGTAAAAAAAAAAAAAAACCGTAAGTAATCATTCTTAGCCAAGAAAAAAAGAAAAAAAAATCCTTAAATCTAAATAATTAGATCTGATTTGCGACAAAGAATAGAGAGATAAACCTCTCCCAAACCAGTTAACCACAGCTAATGCTGAACAATGATACCCCTTAAAAAATGACCATTGAAAAGCATATCCTTGAGTTGAGATGGTGTGCTAAAACAATGAATGTGGGACAAATTGAACCTATGGACCGCCATAGCATGGAGAAAACCAACTTCACCATCCCCATCCTAACACAGCAATCCCCCATTTACTAAATGTGTCCTTTATCAGTCTCCCTCTCACTCTCATATGAATGGCTCTCTCAGTGCTGTTGGCAGCTCCAGTTCAGGTTCAACTTCAGAAGGTGGAGAGAAATAGCAGTCTACCATATCTTTGGATACTTCATCTAAATTAGGAGGGTCCCACTGCAGATTTTGAGATACAACATAATATAAGATCAGTTCTTGTGCTTCTCATAGCTCCCACAACAAGCTAAAAGAATTTTATGATCTGCATATGTATTGTATACCTTTGGAGCAAAGTCCTTGTCCACCAATCTTGCACGAACACCCTAGTCAATGTGCGAAAACAAGGGTCAATTTTAATTTATGAGCAGAATTAAAGATTTTTCTACACGTTCAAGAAGTGGAAAAAAGTCCATACCTCGCAGAAGTCTTTAGAGATCCGTTTGGAAATTCCATTAAGGGACATTCGATATTCACGAACCAGACACTGGTCTAGACTTTGAAATCTACCTTTGCGTATCTAAATGCAATATAGAAGGCCAAATGTTGATAAATTTAGTGCAAAATATAAAACGATACTGATTTACAGACAGGTGCAAAGGTAACTCACAGATTGCAGAGTAACCTTCAAGCACAAAGGGGAGGCTTCTTTTAGGTTCTTGAGGGCTCTGGTGCACCATTCTTCATATGTATCAGCTGCCTCTTTTTCCTGACCAATTAATTTATTTTTTTGGTTTGTAAATCCATCCATCATTTAAGTACTACAAGCTTAAAATACATCAGAAAATATTTGCCCAGACCCAGATTAGTGCATTCTTGATGAGCATAATTGTGATATCATAAAACTTTGTCTTCTACTTTATTCCTGTTTAGTAAATTATATCATTTGGAACTTCTAAACTACATCTGAAACTGCATGTCATTCAAAAATGCACTTTACCCACTCCTGGACCTTGCTGTGACCAACAATGGCCTACTTTGCTAAGGAATGTTAATATGTAAGAAGCTAAATCCATTGTTTATCTTTTTTAAGTAGATAAGTTTGAATCACCCCAAGAATGTTTGTTTGCTAGAAAAGACCTGACAAGGTTGGAACCCCCAGATATGTCAAAATTGTAAAGTACTTTCCCTAAAGATTAAACAACTTCTATGCGTAGTAATTTTATTAAGAGCCATAAAAAGGAATATAGTGTCATACTTACCAAAGCGTCTATAATTTCTTCAACTGTATCATGGCTGAAACATCTATCAATGGCATCAATCCTTCATCAACATCAGATACAGATAAAGCAAGTCAGACATACAGACTAATTATCATGCATATACAAGAAAAATATCTCTTGTTATAACATAAACAGATACGAGTAAAAATTAGCATGTGCATAGAAAAGGCCATCACTATTAAACAAAAAGAAGTTAAATTAACAGTTATGGAGCTAAGACCAGCCTAGCATTGGGTAGCACATATGTGCACATAAATAAGAATTAAGAGTCCAATTAGGAATCTGGAGTAGGTTACAGAGTGCAACGAAGGTGAAGATGGTACATTATAATACCACAAAACTCTGACCAACTAAATTCCAGAATAAAAGTTTAATCAAAGTCAGCTCAGCAGCTATATGAAGGTGAAGTGATTAATAAGTTACAACTACCAATAGATCAATCAAAGAATTCCACTGAAGAAAAAAACAAAAAAATTGTGATAGAACATTACTTCGAGAGAATACTTCTCTTGTCTGGATAAACAATATCACCGTACTGTGCCAGCGATGTTTCTATGACAGAGGGATCATCTGTGACCAATGTACCAAGGCGTTCTTCAATCCAAGCAAGTCTCTAACAAAGAGATTCAATCACAATTATTACAGATAAGAAAATAAGTAATGCCAAAGCAGAAGAGTAAGGTACAGAAACAAACTGCATTTAACGTGTAGTGTGTAGCAAGGCCACATGCAATCATTTCTACACCATTAAGCTTGTCTCCTGTAAGAGCTAGATATTCCCCTGGAAAAAGTAAAATTATAGAGGATAAAATATGGTAAATTTAACATGAAAGACAAAATTTTGCAATGCTGAGGCTTTTCATGCTGTAACTACAGCAATGTGCCAAAATGAAATGGACATCTTGTTCGTGTTGTTTGGATAAATGGAAGATTATGGTAATCACAAGTTACAATGTTGTTGGGTATTTAGCATGATACGAATTTTGAGAAATCTCTATCAGTAAGCTCCAAGGAAATTGAACCAAAAAAACCAACATAACTTGAAATTAAATACGAACTGTGAACATACAAATCCTATGACAAATGAAATCCACAAGAACATAGCTTCCTGATGCTTAAAACTCTAGCTGTATCTCCAAAATCTAGAGATAAATATATCACAGAAACAAAATACATAGATAACAAGGACAGACTGCATAAAGTAAACTGTACAACTTTATGTCACCTAAATATCCAGGCAGACGTGTTGGGTATTTAGCATGATATGAATTTTGAGAAATCTCTATCAGTAAGCTCCAAGGAAATTGAACCAATAAAACCAACATAACTTGAAATTAAATACGAACTGTGAACATACAAATCCTATGACAAATGAAATCCACAAGAACATAGCTTCCTGATGCTTAAAACTCTAGCTGTATCTCCAAAATCTAGAGATAAATATATCACAGAAACAAAATACATAGATAACAAGGACAGACTGCATAAAGTAAACTGTACAACTTTATGTCACCTAAATATCCAGGCAGACGAGAAAGATAAAAGGAAGCCCCTGCATCAGGATGGAAACCCATTTGAACCTCTGGATTGGAAAGTACCTGAATAGTAATATCAACAACTCATAAAAGGAAATCCAATGCAATAAAATCAAGTAAAATTGATTTATTAAGTAGGCTTATGAGCAGTCACATACAGTCTTATCAGACACCAAACGGAACATTCCTAGAAGTGAAATTCCAGCCCCGCCTCCCATCGTGATTCCATCCAAAATAGCCACCTGTATGAAATTTGAGTAAATAATCATTACATGTCCCATTACTACAACTTGCAGATCACCAAAATAATAAATACTCACATGAGGCTTTAAATATGTTCCTTGAAGATATACAAACTTGTATAATGTCTCAAAAAACTTTTTACATTCCTCAACATTCCCTGTACAGTATTAGACCATTTAGAAAAGAAAAAAAATATCAAAGTAGCACTCAAATTGTAATAAAATGGTAGAATTGTGATACATGCTCCACAAACAGGATAAAGCTGCGTTTAAGAAATTCAAATGGTGACATGTGTGTAGAAATGTGTTACATAACTGCTTCCAAAAAAGACCAAATATTAGATTCCAATGTTGAATGTCTTCCACACTTCATCGTACAGACAAGGCCAAAATGAGTATAACTCTATTACTTTTCTAAGACCTGAAAACAGAACTATCATGACTAGCCAGATAAGTGAGTTAAGGGCTCAAGTATTGCAGATGCTTAAACAAATTCATAACCCACCAAAACGATAACAAAGGGTTTATTGAAAAAAAATGCTTCACGTAATAGAAAGTTTAAAGTGAGATTGCTAAATAAAGTTGCAATCTTTCCATTAAAAAAAGTGGGTTTTATGTGCACTAACAAATAACAATTAAAATGTTTAAAAAAAGGACTATATTGTTAATGTTGCTTGAAATTAACCATATATTCATGGATACTTGATACCTGGAACTAAATAAATAAATGCTAAATATAGTAATAAATAGAAGGGAGAAAGGAAACCTACCTTCAGCAAGTAGATGATAAAGGGAAACAACATCTCCACCCGAACAGAAAGCCCTGCCAGTACCCTTTATACAAAATCAAGATAGAAGCTCAGAGGTAACCCATTTTTAAGCATTTAGGCCATTTGATTCCATATTCAAAAGATTTCACGGAAATACAATTATTCTCCACTGATGCATTTCATATACTTTTAAGTTTAATGGAAAACTTTATATTTTAAAAATAAAGTCTGCTCAGCAAGATCATAAAAGCCTTTTGCATTCCTCTCCAAGAATTGAAATTAAAAATGAAGAAACCAATATAGGCTCAAAACTTCATATTGAGCCGATGTTAGAGTTGTGTCCAGTGAAATGAATGAGACTAAAAAAAGAAACCAAACTTGCGCTAAAAAGAATTGTAGAAATAGATATTGTGAGTCCAAAGGTGTCTCTTTCAATTTTTATTCTTTTGTGAGTACGTAGGAGCACGCTACTATACCTTCATCAAGACAAAACCAATATCTGGGTTTTCTTCCCATGATTCATAGAGTCTCTTCAGCCGAGATGCCTATAATAAAAAATAAATAGCGACTTGTATTAAATACATGACCAAGTGCGGTATCATGTAAGCAAGCAACAGAAAATGAGCACAACAAACCATTGGAGCATTGAGAGCATTGAGAGCAGATGGCCTATTGAGAATCGCTGCTCTGGAATTAGATCTTCCTTCAACCAAAACCTGAATTACATGTATAAACAATTTAATTGTGCTTGAAGAGGCAGCTAATCATTACTTACATATTACTATTACACAAACACACATATATATTATGTACACAGAGAGAGAGAGAGAGAGAGAACCAGGTCTTGGAGATTATCATGTTGGGCATAGTTTGGTAGAGCAGAAAAGCCTCTGTGAGGAGAGAGAGAACCAAGTCTGTGAAACAAACAACTCCTAACTCCGAGTAAAGCTTTCAACTTCTGCATCTCTCGGAAGAGATTTTTCATCAATCGCTCTCACAATCACACACTCCCTCTCAGTCTCACCGCTTCAACAAAAACCCTGACAATGAAATGCTTCGCCACTCTCTCTTACTTTCGCTCTCACTGCCGCTCTCTCATTTGGAGTCTCCACCACGGCGGTCCGCGGGTTTCCAAACCAAATACAATCCGGATCTAACCGTTGGCTTTAGGTTGGGCCGTACCTCTTCTTATGGGCCTTTAGTTAGGGCTAAGGTCCAATTCACATATGGCAAGAACCAAATTAGGGACCCAACCCAAACGAATCTACAGAAATTGCTCCAAGTTACAATTTTTTTTTTTTTTTCAGGGAAAAAAAAATTCCTCCTGGCAGTTAATATGTGTGTGTGTGTGTGTGTGTGTGTATTATATAATTTTTTTCTGTGGAGACAGACCCAAAAGCAAGGTTAAAAGGCAAACTAGAGGCATTTTCGCCAATTTGAAGCGAAGCGTAAGCTAAAAGACAGACTGATGCTTAAGCCTCAAATTAGACAAAAAATTATAAAAAACATAAATGTTACTGGAAAGATCATAGAAACATAGAATAGATTAATAAGAAAAGCATCAAATTGTAACAACTAAGTTTATTATTATTTTTAGTTTCAGTAGTTTCTAATTTAGTTATTCTCTCTTTCATATGATTCAACTCTCTTATAAAAGAAAAATTACATCCAAAGGCAAAAATTGAGGCTTATGCCTCAACTGCCATGAGGCTCATGGCATGAGCCATTTGGAGGCGTAAGCCTCAGCACAGGGGTGTCAATGTCAAGGCTATAACTTCAAGGCAAATAGACTTGTATCTCGCCTCGAGGCGGGTCTCAAGGCGTAAGGCTCAATGGATTTTAAAAGCAATGCCCAATTAAAAAAAATATTTATCAAAAAAAAAAAATTGATTAAAAAAAATACCTTTTCTTTTGGCCGGGAAGAAGATCTGCTTGTGGTAGTATTTTATAATATTTTATCGCCATTTTTAGTAGGATGGGAGTGACTATCTCATTTTATAATGTCATATTGTAATATATTTGCTTACTTTTCAAACATTTTTTTATGGATGGTCGTTATCTTAGTAATTAAATGGCAAAGAATAATATCACGCTTATTCGATTTCCAGCTAGCATGAGAGCTCCAAGACTTTACTTAATAAATATACAAAGGCTACAAACTGATACTATCCGGAGCATAGATTACAATTCCAATACACCATTCATTGACATGGAGCTTCCTACACAGTGCAAAGGACCACCCTCTATCACCTCTTCCACAGGGACTGCATAGGGAGAATTCCAGTCAGCATCAAAGATTGCTTCAAGTTGGGATACAATGGCAGGGTCGCAAATACCAAAGCTCAAATCTGCTGTCGAATAAAAATGATCCCATATAATATTGCTGGAACCAATATGGGCTCGGACATCACTCACTGCATATTTTGCATGGTAGAGCCTGCTATGAGCAGGGTACCTGTTTTCCGTCTTTTCTCCATTCTTTATAGCTGGCCCTGTCATGTTGTAACCCGGAACGATGTAGTATTTGATCTCTACTTTCCCTGAGCACTCGTTGTGCTTTGATGACGAGCAAAGAACGTTCGAGTAGAGGAGAGAATTCAGGTACTGATCTGCATTGTTGAAAAGATGTGCCCAGTATGCTACCAGTATCTTCACTGTTGCATGCTTTCCAAACACAACCTTATATATTTTCATAAACTTGGGTAAGAATATTGATGACATGAATGAGCTAATTGAGAAAAAAGCAGAACAAATTAGAACAGTAATCAATTGAGATTGCGTTTGCCTTCAGTAAAATTAAGAGACAGCAGCATTACGCTATAAAACACAGACCAATCAAATTTTGCTACGATAATTTCTAACGAGAAGGAGAATGATAATCCGTAAGGAGAATAAAAATGGTAATGATGATGGAAGTTACCTCTGATACTGCAGAGGATAGTGTTGACCAATAAACTGTTTGCTTGGTATATTGGGACTGATCAAGCCAGTCCATGGTGCTGATCCTTACAGTTCCTCCTTTCCCAACAGATTTAATAGTCTCCACCCATGCCTGTTCATCAGCCTGGTAACTGCCAAATAACAGCTGTTGACAAACAAATGACATCAAAATGAGTGTAAGAATAAACTCAATAAGAGTGTTCAAGATTTACAACTGCCTATTTAGCATTTAGAAAGTTCCTCCTCTTATCTGGAATGAAAGCATTACACCCCTCCTTTATGCATGAAGGACTAAGCCAGCAACAAAAACGGAAAGGATGTAAATATCAAAGTGTCAAGTGATGAGGCATATTTATCAATGCTCTTTCTAAAAATACACCTAATAGCTTCATCCATCAATGGTTTTTAGTTTTTAGCAGTGGCATCTCAAAATTACTTGAAATTACATCACATATTTCGAATTTGGCATGCTTATACAAATGGTTTTAATCCCTTAATTTTCTTGAATTACCTCTGGGGGAGCAAAAGAGAGGTAGCTGGACTGAGGCTCCAACGCAGATAAATAGTTGCATCCTGGAGTCTGAATTGGCAATTTAAACATATTAGGGTCTGAGATGACAGGATATCCTGCTACATGGGGAGTTTCTACAGATGGAGGAAGAGGTGACCTGCAGTAGCACAATTATGTACAATTCTCTGAATTTAGTTGGCACAAATAATGGAATCTTTTTCAAATATATGTATATATAGGAACTGACAGCGTTTTTAAATTTTGTTTAACATACTTTTAAAAGATATTTGAAATGCAAACTTGTATCATCCTGAAATCAAACAAAGACTTTCAAAAGCATACAATACGTATACCTATCTTCCACAATAGCTTCCAAGCAATAAATAAATAAATAAAACAAACAATATTAGGCATCAAATTACATAACATACTTGAACATTATAAGCAATAATACCCTAGAAGCATGAGTAAGACCACATGCGAGAAGGTAAAAGTTACTGAAGTCGAAAACATATCCAGCTTGAGGTAAAGCTATTTACAGAAAAATTCCAGCATTAATCACAATAAAATAATACAAAATTAGGAAATTTGTTTTTCAGAAACGTTTTGTACATACCTACACCTTACTTCAGAATCAAGGAACCGGGACCAGCATGGAACTTTTCTTTCAATCTGCCACTTTTGATCTGATACAATTTTTGTATACTCTGAAGAATTAAGGGATGCAAGCGTCCATAGGTTGTCAAAGTAGGCCTTAACCTGTTTTGCTATTATTGGACAATCAACAAGATAGATTCCAAGTTCATTCACCTGTATACATTACAATAACTAAAATAATCAATGAATAATGGTAAAAATACAACATGGTTCAACTAAATCTTACAGTCTAAGAAGATAGTAGGAGATTAGTAAACATTAGTAGATACACTCAAGCAAGTGCTGAAACTTTAACATTATCAATATTCAAGGACCTAAAATAGCAGATTTGTACTTTTAGTGCTCCCAAATGAATCAGCAAAGAAATCAAGTTTTCCTTTTTATATATTCAAAACAGGACATTCTGCCTTTCCTATAGTTCATGATAAAGTAAGGAATAAACTAAAAAGAATAAGACCTGAGTAAGAGATCTCCACTCATTGTTAGCAGATCCAATATACACATCTCGATTATCCGAGACCCATATCTTTGAATGGATTAAACCTTTGTCCCACCATTCACTAAGTAACAAAGTCACATTCTTTACATTTGGCCTTCCCGAAGCAAGGTCGGCTGGTTCCGAGGTATAATAAGGGTTTCTTCCCGAGTGAGATAGCAACCTACAAGATATTCGATTCGGGAATTGAAATTAATGTAACAACTTGTATAGTTGGATGGTGATATTAATTAATAAATTTTCATTATGTCTGTGTCTAAAAATAATCCATGAATAAAAGTGATTAACAAAGCCAGCCCCAGTAAAATGGGACCCTTTTCATGCTTTATGAAGTTGCAGTGAAATACCCAAATTGAAAACTATACCTAATATTAACATTGCGATCAGCAGCATTCTCTAGAGCTTTGTAAACACCATAACCTTCCTGAGCACCAAATTTCTCCAAATCATCTTTGGAGTATCCATAGTCCCCTGAAAGAGGACTTTCAGGTTGCGCTTTCAGCTGCCAGTACTGAGTAGTAATGTCCAACGTCCGGGATGAGTTCTCAGCCAACCACCGGAACACGTCCGCTATTGTACAACATTAAAAAAAAAAAATTAAAAAAATAATACAAACTAAGCTAAAATAAAATACAAGAACTAGCATAGCATTCCGAGAAGACGAGATCTACGGACGGACGAGTAAACAGTTAAAAAAAAAGTTTGTTTAGTGTTTCCTGAATTTTCCTAGAAGCCAAACAGGAATTAAACAAAGAAAAACAGAAGAAGAAGAAGGGAAATTACCTGTAGAGAGGACACCAGAGACGCGGGGGAGGTGGAGCATATCGGTAGGAATTGATTGGACAAGCCAAGCTGTGCATTGCGGCGAAGAGTGAACAAGAGAAAGACGAGAAGAGAAAATATCAAACACAAACACAAGGGAAAAAACAATTCTTCCGGTTTTTATGCAACTCATTTTCATCTTTCTATTCCCTCTGTGTCTGTATCTGTTATCAAAATAATGATATAGTTTCTCCAATTCTGTTTCTGTTTCTATTACAAGGACAAAGTGAATTCTAAAACATCATGGGGTCCCTCTCTCTCACTCTCCTTCTTCTTCCTATTATTCAAATGATGTATATATTATTACGAGAATGAGTATTATTAAATAAACCAAGAGGGTTATAGCTTCTTTGATTACCCCATTACTACTTCTCCTCCTCCCCTTTTTCTCCAAACTGTTTGGTTAATGGTTTTTGAGGGGAGGGGAAAAAAAATATATATATATATATATATTTGGAAAATGTAGTTTTCTATAGTTGAGCTTCGAAATTCCTGGCAAGGAAATATAAATGATTATGCGTTGACTTACCATAACAGTTTTCCACAACAAAAATTATGAAGTAGAAAAATAGGAATTTTGTTATACAGTGAAAATTTACGGTCAGATTTTTTTTTCCTTTTCCTTGGCTAGTGAATAATTTGGGGTCAAGATAAATAAAAGCAAATCCTTTTCGACCCAATTTTTTTTTTTTAGAGATATATTTACGATACAAACATGTTGCATGAACATGTCTCAACTGTTCTTCTGGTTATTAAGATGACTTTGGAATCTCCATTTTTGCTTCTTTCTATTTTTTTGAATATTGAACTGCATTAAGCACAAAAGAGAAAACCGTGCAAAACTTAAAAGAGTTAAAATCCAGCAACAGCTGGTACAACAAAAGCTAGGGAAAATCCTGAGGCCCCAGAACCAGAAAAAGAGAAACAGTCGACGAAATAGAAGATGTGGCTTTTAAAGATTCGAATAATAAGCATGGATTAATAATAATCAGCAGGGAGAATATTCGAATCTTTGTTTGTGGGAAAGATGTGGCTTTTAAAAAAGAATAGTAGTAGATAGAGATTAATAATAATAAGCAGGGAAAATAATAATTAGGAACTTTAAAAAGTGGAAAAAATAATATGGCATTTTTGTTTTACATATCTGCTTTGGTTTATTCAGATTTAATAACTTAATGTTATAGAGAGATCTGAGTTTATAAAGAGGTTTCAAGCTCATCTATTCAAACTCAATATCTTCAGCTCATCCTCTAAACTGAAGCTTTTGCCCAGTCTCAAGACTTGTCATCAACTTGTACAAGAACGGCCCTTTGCCAACTCTCCCACAGGCACAGCATAGGGAGAATTCCAATCGGCATCGAAGATTTCTTGAAGTTGTGAAACAATGGCAGGATTGTATGTACCAAAGCTTACCCCTGCTGTTGTATAAAAGTAATCCCATATAAGATTGCTTGTCCCAATATTGGCTCGGACATCACTCACCGCATACTTTCCATGGTTGACCCTAGTAAAACCAGGGTAGATATTTCCAGTCTTAGCTTTATGGTGCTTTGCAGGTCCTGTCATGTTGAAACCTGGAACCATATAGTACTTGATCTCCACTTTACCAGAACATTTGTTGTACTTGGACGATGAGCAAAGGACATTGGAGTAGAGAAGAGATTTTAGGTACTGATCTGTGTTGTTGATAAAATGTGCCCAGTATGCTACCAATATCTTCACTTTTGCATGTTTTCCAAACACAACCTAACAAATTCATATTTCATATACTTGCTGAGATTATGCACTATATTTATTAGAGTAGTAAAATAACCTCAAACAAAACTTCAATAGCAATAATAAACATGAAATGCAACTAAACCTCTCCACACTCTATACTTTCAAACTATACAGCATTGGCTAATCTGATTTGCTACCAAATCTGTAATGAGAAGAACTATAATGCTTCAAGAAAATAAAAATGATAAAATGGACAATGCAAGATACCTCAGATATTGCAGACGAAAGGGATGACCAGAAAACTGTTTGTTTCGTATATTGGGACTGACCAAGCCAGTCCATGGTACTTATCCTTAAACTTGATCCGTATCCAACAGATTTAATAGTATCTAACCATGCCTGTTCATCAGGCTGGTATCTGCCAAATGACAGCTGCAACCATCACGAGGCATCAAAATGTGAGTGAAGATTAAAGTTCAATACACGTTTCAAAGATTTACAATTGCTTCTAGTATTTTAGAAAGTTCCTTCTTATCATCTGAATAAAAGCATGACACTATCCTATTCCAAAAAAAAAAAAAGCATATAGGATTAAACATTGCAATGATATGGAAAGAATTAAAGTCAAACTGTGATGCATGCTTGTTGGCCCTCTAACCTAAACTAGTTGAGGCATCTCAAAATCACTTGAAAAATAAATTACATATTATTTTTTTGACTTTGATGTAATTACATAATTGATTTTCATCCACTTATTTTTCTTATAAATGAAATTGTGGTATGGTTGCATAGGATTCCAGGAGCTGACATTTTGGAGTATGTTTTAGGAATACAATAAATGGTTCATCTATATGATAATTTTCCTTCCAACTCTACCAAAAAGCATTAATAACAAGTATCTGGTGACCAAATTTTATTTTATTTTTCAATTTTATGAGCATAGATATCACAAATTAAACTTTATACATTTCCCTAATTACCTCTGGAGGAGCAAAAGAGAGATAGCTGACTTGAGGCTTCAAAGCTGGATAGTCACTGCCAGGAGTCTGAATTGGCAATTTGAACACTTTAGGGCTTGCCAGTATAGGATATCCTAATATGTAAGGAATATCCTCAAATCGAGGAATAGGTGACCTGCAGTGTCACAGCTACTCTATGTAATTATCTGGATCTAGTTAGCATAAATGATAGAATTTTAATAGAAGTTTCAGTTAGGCTTCTGAGAATATTTGAATTGACACTGCAGTTTGGGCAAGTACATAATACCACCCTGAAGTTAAATAAAGACTTGCAAAGTTCAAAGAAGGTAATTCTCGCTTTCCAAATAGATTCCAAATAAAAAAAGGAATACTACACTGATTAAATTGCATATCATACTTGGACAGCATAAGCAACACTACCTTAGAAGCACGGATAATAGCAGATATGAAAAGGCAAAAATTCTAAAATTTAGTCAGAGCTATTAATGTTCCACAATTTCTTACATAACTAGAGATTTTATAAACAATATTAAACTCGGTTTCAAACATACCTACACCTCAAATCAGTATCAATGAATCGTGACCAGCAGGGAACTTTTCTTTCAATCTGCCATTGTTGATCTGATACAGTGTTTGTATACTCTGAAGAATTAAGAGATGCTAGTGTCCATAAGTTGTCAAAGTAGGCTTCGACCTTCCTTGCTATTTTTGGACAACCAACAAGATAGATTCCAAGTTCTTTCACCTGCATATGTTGAACATTTACAAACGTATAAGACATTCTATAATACTATCATTCTGGAATAATTAGTAGAGTAAAAAGTACAAAACAACAGGAAAACTTAGCAAAAAGGAAGTTTCCTCGAAAAAGGAAAATAAATATATATGCCTTTTGCCCTGGTTCACTGCAAAATACCAAAATTAAACAATCTACAAGTATGATGATTTCCACAAGCTCCTACTTTTCATATGTCCCTAGCCCTCGACATGGATGGAAATTATATTGTTAAAACAAAATAATGCAGCCCAAAGATCCATCATCTATATTCTCAAGAAACCTGGTCCCAGAAGACTTTATATACAGGTTTTACCTATGAAAACATGTTTGATGGATGCAAATGCTGATACTTTAACATTATAAATGCATCCACCTATAGTATCCAATCTCTGCTCTGACCCTCCTAAGTGCAGCGACAGAAGAAACAAGTTATAGCTTTTACGGAAATAAGAGATTTTTCCTTTCCTAATTCATAATAAATAAAGCAATAATCTATATTTCGAACATACCTGAGTAAGAGATTTCCAGTCATTGTTTGCAGATCCAATATATACATCGCGGTGATCTGATATCCATACTTTTGCATGAACTATGCCTGATCCCCACCAATCTCCTAGTAACAAAGTCACATTTTTTACATTTGGCCTTCTTGAAGCAAGGTTGGATGGTTCTGTAGTATAGTCAGGATATACTCCTGAGTGTGACAGTAATCTAAATGATAATTAAAAAAAAAAAAGAACTGTTAGCATAACAACAAAAAATACAAACATATTTCGATTTTAGAAGCAACAAGTATAGTTCACATCAAACATGAAAAATACATGAAACACACAGCTATACACATTACACATGCATAATTGGATGTCTCTATTCAACTTATACAAAATTACACGCAACAATACAGTGCCATTTTCATTGCGTCTTTAAATCAAAATTGCAATAAATTCCAAATTTGAGTGGGAACTAGAAATATAAAGACCCAAAAGACCCTGTTGATGTTCATGAGGCTGTAAACCCAAATGGTGACTGTACCTGATACTAACATTGCGGTCAGCAGCAGTGTCTATAGCATTGTAAACTTTTGAACCTTCCTGAGCACCGAATTTCTTCATATCGCGTTTCGAGTATCCATAATCCCCTGAACGAGGATCTTCAGGATGCGCTCTCAGCTGCCAGTATTGGGCGATTATGTCAAGCCTCCGAGATGAGTTCCCAGCCAACCAGTGGAAAACGTCCGCTAAAACACCATCACGAACCAAACAGAAAAAATGATTTATTTTTTATCGTTAAAAAAAATCTGCTAGAAAATGAACAAAAGGAAGAAGAAACACTCGAGAAATCATCGTCTGTGTTTAAGGATGACTAAGATTTCAAAAGTTCAGACTTGAATAGTTTTATTATTTAGAATCTCTACTGACTTTTCTCAGTAACCAAACAGAGGAAGAGTGAAAATATTACCGGTCGCAAGAACGCCAGAGACGCGACGGAGATGGGGCATATCGGTAGGGATGGACTGGACGAGCCACGCTTTGCATTGCTGCGAAGTATCAGAGACAGCGAAAGAAAAATGAATACTAAATAGTACAAAGCAAAAAATAATAGCTAAGCTTCTTCTTCTGTAATTCATTTCCATCTTCCTCTTCTAAATCCCACACTCGCAGTCAGTGTGGGAATTCCAAGGGACAAGAAAGAAGAAAGTCAAACTGGAAGAATATCGCAATATAAGTTTTGCCGCTGATTCTTCTGGCGGATCAATTAAATAAATGCTCGTTATTTTTTTCCCAATCATATCTTAAATTACAGTAATACCCTTTACGTTGCCATATTTTTTTATTTTCTCTCTCTCTTAATCTTTTGGGGCCTTCTGAATCTGAGCTTGCAATGGCCCGAAATGACACAGTACCAACGCCAATTCCACAATTATTCGACAGTGTATGATCCGCACAAAAAAAAATGCAAAGGTTACAACATGTGAATCGAATAAACTTGTTATAAATATGGATGAAAGGAACATGGTTTTTTTTTTACATCAATTTATAATATGAAATAAGCAAATGCATATCACGTGCAAGATAGATAATAATACAATTTGGACCCACGAATGTTAGACAGGCAGACGAATACAAAGGATTACATAACTTTGGTGGGCTTAAGACACAGATTGCATATTTACTACGAAAGTAAAACCCTCTCTCTATGGCAGTAATTTGCAGATGGAAAAACATAAACTCATCATTCGCTACAACAAAATCATTCCTAACACTTTTTACACTTGGCAGTTTTAAGTTTCTTCCTCACTTGCTCAGGTTCTAATTAGCGCCAAAGTAAACTACTACCCTTCTAGGAAATGGAATGCCTTCTCCGTCTTGAAGATGAACCAGAGGACTTTGTATCCCCTGGAACCATTGATGTGGGACTCTGAGAGCTTCCAGATGTCTCTGAGCTTTTATTCTCTCCATGTCCCCCTTTACCAACTGCCCATAGTTTGTCGAATATTCTCCTGGACCTCGATGGCAATAGTTGCACGCCGCTTCTACTGCTTTTGTTGTTCTTCTTGGTTAATTTACCATTGGTTGGAAACTCCTCATTTAACTTCATCTGGCTCATCTGATTCTTGAGAGATTTGCAGTTTTCGACAGCTAGCTTCTCCAATTCTTCGTCTGTGTTTGTTGTAGAACGTGAGGCGTCTCGGTGATGATTGTTAATGGATCTTGCACCAGCAGAGGTTCTAATCTGCTCAAAAAATAGAACTTGAACTACGACACGGAGTGGAAGCCTCTCGTTTTGTGCAGCATGCATCGATGCATCCATTGTCAGTTTCTTGACATCCATTAACCCGCATATCTTCTTTCTGTCAGTTTTTGACAAACTGGGATGCTTCTGAAGACAGAAATAAATATTATATATCAGCAAATGCACTAAAACTCCGAATGATGAACATCCATCTCAAAACCCACATTGGTGAGGCAGTTTCACACCTAACAAAAATCGGTGAGTTACCTAAATTTTCTAATTTGCAAATTGAATACATATGCAATATTCTGTGCTTAACAAGGATCACGAGGAAGTGGCATGGCTACCAAATAACAACTTGAACGTGATAACTTAAAACAGAGAAAGCTCAGAGGTAAGATTTCGTTCCAAAAGATTTGCATTTGTCAATTTAAAAGAGAGAACAACACATGGTTGTTTGCTACCAACATCTCTTCAGGATGTAATCTTCCTGAGGCAGCGAGACAGAAAAACAAAAACCGAACAGTTCCAGACTAGAACATAATGGGAAAACCTAAAAGAACTTTTCACAATGCTCAACTTGCACCTTACAAGAATGACAGAAGCGACTCTACTCAAACCAAGTGACAATTAGACCAGAGCTAAAAGAATTTTGAAAGATGGAATGAAATCCTACCTCCAGGTAAAGGTCAATTGCTTTGTACAGACCATCATGAATCGGCCTTGCTGAATCGGGAATGGATGTTGACAAGTTTACGAAGCTAGAAAGTGTAAGATTTGGGTCACTTGCAATTTCCACAAGATATCCATCAATTAATCTACCAACATTTAATAAGGAAGCATGGCCTAGGATAAAATTATCTGTCCCCTTCGAATTCTTATCAACAACATTTGAATCCCAATTACACTTCTCATGAATTGCAAATTGGCTTATAATGGATTGAACCAATTCAACATCATATACGGTAATTTGGGGTGACCTTGCTGGGATCAACAAATCAGTAACACAAGCTTCATGCAACTTCAAACTGATCCTTTTCACCAAATCTTCTTTCAATGTCTCATCTGTGCCAACCAAAATAGCAACTTTCAACAGTTTCAACAAGAAACTACATGAGCAACCCATACCTTTATCAGTTGGCAATAAGCAAATAATTGTTTCCACAAGAGACTTGTTCCTCCATGTATGAGCATCAGAAACCAAGGCATCAATAGAATCTGGCAACCATCTAACTGCATAAGTTTTCAGTGCCTCCCCAATCACAGCACCATCCATTCTTCCCTTAGACTTTACAGCAATCATTACTCTTTTGTAGAGATCAATATCCAGCTCACATATATCTTCAACCCACCAATCCTTTGGAACAGATTCTATTTGTTCTCGGAACTTCATCCCATCTAGAACAATTTTGTCAGCTTCTGCTAATTTTCTGTTAAATGTGTAGGACCAACTTACGTTTGCAGGGTCCACAGAAGTTTTAGAAGCAATAGAATCTATGCATCTTCCTATGATCTTCAAATCCTCAGACCATGGCAGAAGAGATTTTGTGGTTTGGAGAACAATAATGGAATCTTTCCAGCTGCGGAAGATACTTGAGTTAAGAAATACCTCAATTTTAAATATTAGATTCCCCCGGTCAACATCCTCAGTCATCTCTAGATACTCAGCCGCACAACGAGCAGCCACAACATTGTATGCATTAAGAGTAACAGTCATACCATAGCAAAATTTTGCACAAATTTCAAAGGCTTTTGGCCCACCAGGGAAATCCACCATTTGAATTTCTTCAGAACTCTCCTCATTGGCTTTTGAAACTAGTTTTTGTAAACGATTGCTTTTGGACAAAAGAGGGAACTGCAAAAACATTAGGTCAAGATCATAAAGATTAAAAAAGGTTAGCTAGAGAAAGGCTGTAAAAGGCCCATTGTTTCCTCAATTTGTACCACAAAGTAATTAAAAAATAGAGAAATAATAACTCTTAAAGATTCTGACTTATTCAAGAAGGGGTCATCTACTTGTTTTCATTCTATTTTTATTCTTTTCAACCAGGCATAGCAATCAAGCAGTTAAAGCTACCAACAAATAAAGGAACTCAACATTATATTCAAGTTGTAAATAATACTGTCCATGCCCATCAGAGACTGCAAGTATAGGCGGAACATGTGTTAGGATCCTCCTCCAAAATTACAAATAACAAAAGATACAGTGAATTTGAAAAGAGATACTTATGAATCTATAGTCCCCTAAAGATTAAAAAAGGTTAGCTAGAGAAAGGCTGTAAAAGGCCCATTGTTTCCTCAATTTGTACCACAAAGTAATTAAAAAATAGAGAAATAATAACTCTTAAAGATTCTGACTTATTCAAGAAGGGGTCATCTACTTGTTTTCATTCTATTTTTATTCTTTTCAACCAGGCATAGCAATCAAGCAGTTAAAGCTACCAACAAATAAAGGAACTCAACATTATATTCAAGTTGTAAATAATACTGTCCATGCCCATCAGAGACTGCAAGTATAGGCGGAACATGTGTTAGGATCCTCCTCCAAAATTACAAATAACAAAAGATACAGTGAATTTGAAAAGAGATACTTATGAAGCTATAGTCCCAATAGAAACCATCTTTGCAGAACAACCTGAAGTTAGAGAAACCATAATTGATGGAACCAACAGCCCATAGTTTAAGACTGGTTCAAACTACATTCTCATGCTTATTTTTGTGAAACATAAAAAAACCACTTCCTCATTAATAATTATTACATTTGGAAAATCACATCAGCTCAATTTGAACAAACCAAATCCAACAGCAGACATAATAAAAACTCATCTTACTTTAGAAAAATAGTGTAACAGGGAAAACATACCTTGTGGAGGCAAAATGTCACTCCACCAACATTTATTATGACATCTGTAGCCAATTCAGATGAGACATATCTGCAAAATTATATAAAAATAAGCAAAGGTCACAGACAAGATAATACAAAATTCAACAAATCGTAGGGTCTATTAATGTAACAAAATCATAACAAGGACATATATCAATGGTTCATGACTTGGAACAAGACAACCAGAAAAGCTATCATATTGTTTTCCAGTGTCCTAATGCATGCAAGACGAGATTATACACATAACACCTCGGTGAACTCATCGCTATGATCCAGTGACAAATTTCACAATTCTTATCATATGTAGCATTTTTCCAATAGTCTCTGCTACGTAACAGCAAAAATGAACACGATGCACTAATAAGGAAGATAAACAGATATATCTAGCGTGAAAAAGAAATCCAATATCTTAAATAAACAGAGATTAAGACTACATCTTCTAATCAATCAACAAAAACGTCTTATGTCTAAATGTTTGCTTCATTAGCATATGGACAAGTAGAAAGTTATCCCTTTCAACACTACTGCTCAAATGTTCTCCACTTCAACAGGCCTAACATGCAGACTTCAATTCCAATAGCGGATCTTGGACTTCAAACAGAGTTCTTTAATTCCATGAAAAACTAACAATTGCCCTACTATTTTAAGGAAGCAAATGGCATCCAGTTAGTTGGAACAGCGTTATTTTTCTCTTTCTTAAAGAAAAATTTCTTGTAAGTAAAAAAAGCTAGCTTAGAACTCATTTCAGGCTTTCAATCTCCAAAGTCAAATTTCTCAACAAGGAATTCCCACATAATGGGAACTAAAAGGTGTAAACCCCGTTTCATGGGCCTATCAATGCTTGAAGTTTCTAAGTTCCTTTAACCTAGTTATGATTAGAAAAGTCCTACCACTAATATATTTCCACGATTATCTACTTCAGACCCACCACTAATTTGGCTACGTTTCAGCCAAGCAATTCAACTTGCAAAATGACATCATGCACATTCAAGAGCTTATGAAATCCCATTCCCTAACATGCTCTTGTAACAACGACATGGGCAACTAATGGTAATGAAAATCATCCACGCAACCCCAGCCCCCAATCCAAAACCAACTTTTCTTATTAACTATTAAGTCCGAATTTCAAGGTATAATCACCAATCAGACCTCATATTGAGATACGGAATATATAAATGTCAGGTAGAAGCAATAACATCGTTTACAAGAAGAATGTGACCACCGTGATGATTAAAGGGCCTTGGGTACTCAAATATGACTTTACCGTGTTTGGACCACAAACTCGTTAAAAATGGGACAACTTCAAAACTGGACCACCTCCTGAAGAACCTTAGGGATCCTCTATATCCGTCAGTCGACAATAATACTGTAGCAACAACAGTACAAAAACACCCATGTGCTTTTGATTTTTCTTACATTGATTTCTTTTTTTTTAACATGTTTCCAAGTTTATTATATGGTGTGGTTTACTTTTTATATTTCATCTACTATTAAATATCACCTTCTTTTTTTTTCTTTTCGTAAAGTTTTTCATATTTAAAATTATACTCGAAAAGAGAAAGAGATGGATCCAATTAAAATCTTCTCAAAAAGAAAAAGAGGGAAGTAAATGTTTCAAAGAGAAACTCTAATTCAAACGAAAACGGTAACATAAAATAAAACAAAACAGAAAAAAAAATTAACAGAGAAAAATCGAGTACCATAAACTGTTACAGAGGGGAAAAAAAAAAGTCGTTCACCTGATAGATTTTCCATCAGCTTGAAACGCATCAGGTTTTGAACCCAGCTTCATAAACTTCATTTTCACCCTCCAAAAATACCCCTCTGCAGCACCCAAAATTACAGGAAAAACTTTCAGACAGATATCACTCAAAGCACGCCTCTTTCTCCTCTGAAGCTGCTATCCATTTCCCAGCTTTATCACTCTAAAATGGCGGGTTCTGCAATTCCTTCTCTCTCCCCGTACAGCTTAACCAGACAGAGACGATCCTTAAAGAGCTTATTCTTCTTCTTTTTCAATTTCAAAGCCTCCCTCTCTCTCTGTCTCTCTTTCTAAAACACGCAACACCGGACTATAACAATAAACATTGGACTGAGCCAATCCCAGCCGTGCCCTTATACCACCGTCTCGATTTTCGCGTTGAGCCCATCGACTTCCAGACTTTATGATGACATTGATGACGCTCTTATATAGATTTTAGAATAATAATAATAATAAAAATAAAAGAAAACTTACAGTTTTAGAGAGAGAAATACAATGGCGCTTCAGGATTATATAGAAAATGGCTTTTTTTGGTGGTAAATATAAAGAAAATGGCATAGGAAACAAGAGAAAAAAAATAGAAAAATTGTTTGGATACAGAAATTTTTGGCGTCAAGGAGAAAAAGAAAGAATTGTAAAGTAAATGTAACTAGCTAGCTATAATATATCTAGAGAGAGAGAGAGAGAGAGAGATAAAGATGTAGAGAGGGAAGGGAGGGGAGTTATATCTCGCTTTCTCTCTGTAACAAGCTCATCATAAATTCTCGCCGCCTTTGCTTTTAATCGCCCTGATCCGCTGAAGATCTTCTTCTTTTTTTCTTTCTTCTTTTTTTTCTTTTGTAAAATTGCAAATTCTTTTATTTTCTTTTTCTCTCGCAGCGCAAATCTCAATGAGTCATCGGCCTCTGGTTTTTGTTTTTGTATCGCTCTTTCTCTCTCTCTAATACGTGATGATATATCTCATGCGTTGTGACTCTGACGCAGCTGTCCCCTCCTGCTCTTCCATAGCCCTGAATATTTGCAGCAAAAGATAAAGAAAGAGAAAATAGAGAGAGAAACAGAAGGAAAGTTAGAGAGAGAAAGTGTTTTTGTGTGTTTGGGTGTACTCTGTTTTTTGTGTGTGTGTGTATATAGGGGAAGTAGGGGACTGTGTTACAGGGTGGCTCAGAAGGACTTTTAAGGAGCTTTTTATGCCGTTAAAGCACGCCACCCTTTTCTTGACCATTTTACCCCTCCCTCTTTGCTTCTATTTTCCAAACTATCCCCCCCTCCCTTCCTTCCGCCACAAAGTTAAAATTCCACGTTCCTACCGTATGACGCGTAGCATTTGTCTTTTGACTTTTCGATGCCGCATCATAGCATCTGGTGGGAAGCCATGGAGAGGAAAATCAAAAAATGTAACTACCCCACTAAACCAAAACCACATTGCTAATTTCCTCTGTTTTCAAGACTATTAACCTCCCATACTACTTCGCCACGCGTCAATGACCTATTTGATCAAGTGGTTTTCTACTGTCTCAATCCAGATCAAGAGGCAGGGAGAGACCTAGTAAATTTCAACATGATCTGTTAACACGATACGAATACGAACGTTTTTCTATGGATTCAAATTATCCGAAACGGATTGTGTTGATAACAGATTGATACATTATGAACTCGTTATTTTAATGAATTGACTCATGAAAATTCATTAAACTCATTATGGACTCATTAATCTTTAATAGTAATTTAGTAATTTAACTATAAAAAAATCTAAAAAAATGAAAGATTTAGTTGNTAGTGATTTCTATCTCAATAAATTAAATTTTAAAAAATATAAAAATATATTTAACTAAAAAAATAATAATTGAATGGTACTTTACAACAATTTCTTTTAAGTTTAAAAGAAAAAAGGACTATAGTACTTTTCAGCTCATTGGAGGTGACAATACTAATTGTGGCTTATTATAATCTACTAATCATCTTTGATAAAAAATCTCACTAACTTTTTCTTTGGATTTTAACGTGTTAGAGAGTGTCGTGATTTCTAGTCAAATTTTGTTTTTGGACGAAGATTTATAAGTCAAGTTCATTACAGGTGTATTACACTTCAATATCCTCCGATAGGTCTTAAAAATAAAAAATAAAAATAAGAATTCTTCAAATAGCAGTTATATTGTACATTCCATATGACAAATTCATCTTGCTTATATCGTCAGATTTCGGGCTCAATTTAAAATGTCTTACAAACATATATAAATTAAAGATAATATATGTTATTTTAAACCATGAGTTTAGATTATAATAAATAAAAGTAATAAATCAATATGATAACAGTTGTCTTATTCAAGATGAATATGGTTATATTAATATTAGAGTTGGCATTCATACTTGTGGGTAATATTCGTTTATCGTGTCAAAATTATTCACTTGGAATACAATTCGTTCATTAATATACAAGTACAACACGACCTATTATATCAGTTTATACAAAATTGATACATTTACAAAAAAAAATTGACTCAATTATATAAGTTGATTTAAATTAATTATTTAAAATAAAGTAAAAATAATAAAATTATTAATTAATTCTAAATTAAAATATATATTTAAAAGCAAATAATTATAGTACGAGTTTAATAAAATAATATATGATCACATCACAAGCCCATCTAATAGTTAAGTTTAGATATATAATAAAACTAATAATATTTCTCTATTAATAAATAAATAAAAAAAACTATAATAATTATGTTTTTAATTTTTTACATATTTAATAAGCTTTAGATAAATTAATTTTTATTTTATGGTGTACATTAGGAATGGGCAAAAATCGACCGAATTGACTAAACTTGGTCCGGTCCGATTCGGTTATATGAAAATAGTTGGTCTGGTTCGATTAAAAGATTAGTAAAAACTGCCATTTTCAGTTCAGTGACTGATTTTCGATAATATTTTTATCAAACTGGACTAAACCGAACCGGTCTCACTCAATACCCCTAAGATTTCAACACCTCATCCTTTGAGATTGAATCTCAGCCGGCCATATTCAATTACCCCCCCACCCCACCCAAGGATAAAAAAATCGAAAATTTCGGCGAAATTTCGCCGAAATTTCGGTTNACCCCACCCCACCCCACCCCAATCTCACTCACCCTCATTCACGCAGCCGACCCTATCCTTCGCCCTTCAGCTCTTTTGAATCGATCATCTCTAAAGAAAAATCTTGCTAGCAATCTCTCTCCCTCTGCAACAAGCTCAACCAGCAAGGCTACCCCGAAGAACAATCGGTGACGGCTCTTCTGAGTCTCCGACGAACCCTTCGAGTACTTTTCCTCTTCACTCACCCTCATGCGCAGCCGGCCTAGCTTGACCTTGAATCTTCAGCCTTCAGGTACCTTTCCTCTTCACTTTTCTGTGATCTCTCTCCCTCTGCGACAAGCTCAACCGGCGAAGCTACCCCTTCGACGAACCCTTCAGGTAACCCTTCCTTTTCATCCATCATTTTTTTGGCTAAAAGGAAATGCTCATCTAACGTATTTCAAACCTGACCGATGACATACCTCTGTAGTTGAACGACAAACCTTTGTCTTCGACGAACGGCACGACGTACCTTTGTCTCTGCTAGTCCGAAGAACCTTTGAGTAACCCTTTGGCTTATCAATTTTTTGTTTTGTTTTTGTTTGCTGTGGTGAGTGGTGACCGATTACTACTACTTCATTAAACCCTAAATACTAATAGTTTAAACTGTTCATGAATTTTTGCTGAATTGTTCATCAATTTCAAACTTTTCGGATTATAATTTATTTTGTTTTTGTTTTTATTTGCTCAAGTGACCGATTAATACTACATTACTCCTTACCTTCTTTTTTTTTTTGCTGAACTATTCATTAAACCCTAAATACTAATAGTTTAAAATATTCATGTATTTTTGTTGAATTGTTCATCAATTTCAATCCCTTTAGATTATCAATTTTTTTGTTTTTGTTTTTGTTGGTTGCAGTGACCAATTAATTTAATACTACTTACTTTTTTTTATTTTGTTTTTTGTTTTTGTTTATGCTTCAGCTGTGTTGAATCAATTTGTTGATTGACTAACTGAAGTGAAGACTTATAAAATGCAAATAATCGGTAAGTATTTTTCCTTCTTAGATAAAATTTATTTTTTTGCAAAGAATTAGTGAAGTTAGGCTGTGAGATTGTTTGCTGTGGATTTGTTTGATGCTCATTTGTAGTTATGTTGCTGCAAAGTTGGGGGTTTGGAATTGAGATCATGTTGTTTATGTTGTGGTTATGCTGCGAAGTTGGTTATGTTGCAAAGAATTTTTTTTTTTACTTTGCTATTTGTTTGTTATGAAACCACCATCAACAACTATGCTTAACATTTAAAGATTGTTTTTGCTTTAGTGATAATTTATTTTTAGTTTGGATTGTTCTTAAATTAAGTTTTATACTTGGATGTTATTTTAATTTAGTATAAGTTTGATTCTTTTTGGATAATATTTTATTTAAGTTTGGATTTATTTTTATTTAAGTTTTTATGTGGATTGTTTTTATATTTGGATAAATTTTCTTTAAATTATTTTGTTTGCTTTGGATTTTTTAATTTATAATTTTAATTTGTTTTTTTTTTAGGAGAAGCTTGTGTACCAACAAAAGAAATTCTACTACCATTACCTCCAAGAAGACCACCATCAACAACAATACTCAACATTTAAAGATTGTTTTTGCTTTAGTGATAATTTATTTTTAGTTTGGATTGTTCTTAAATTAAGTTTTATACTTGGATGTTATTTTAATTTAGTATAAGTTTGGTTCTTTTTGGACAATATTTTATTTAAGTTTGGATTTATTTTTATTTAAGTTTTTATGTGGATTGTGTTTTATATTTGGATAAATTTTTTTTAAATTATTATGTTTGCTTTGGATTTTTTAATTTATAATTTTATTTTGTTGAATATTTATAATGTATTATATAATTACATTGTATTTGTAATTTTGTATGTTATGCCTATTGTTTAGAATTTCGATATATAGTAGTAAATTAAATTTTTAACATTAGATTAAATAAGTAATAAATATGAAATATTATGGGCTTTTTTAAAAAAATTTCTAATGGACTAGTCTTTATAAAAATAATTCATAATTGAAAAACTGTTAATGGGCTGGACTAAATAAAAAAGTAATTATAGTGGGCTGACTAAATGGCCCATTAGTGAAGCCCAAACCGACTGAAATTTCAATCTAGTTTTGTTTTTTTTTTTTTTTTTTTTTTCATTTTTTTTTCATATTGTCGGTCCACTTGGTTATGGCAACTTAGAAAACCAATTTGGCCAATTCGGTTTTAAAACCGACCAAAAATCGACTGAAAAATCAACCGCCCACCCCTGGTGTACATATTTCCGTATATATTTAAACTTATTATATTTAAGTAATAAATATTATTTTAATGATTTTATTTCTCTTTTTTCAATTGGTTAAAAAATTAATAGTACAACTTTTAAAACGTATGTAATTTAAATAAAAATTGATTAGTTAAAATTATATTAATGATATATTTATTTGAAATTGGTTTGTACTTTCCTTTTATTTGTTTAATTGGTACTCTTTTTTCTCATGACAGTTTTTCCTTTGAGTTTCATAGAGGTGTAATGAGGCCAGCATTTTAAAACATAATTCTTTTTTGGATCCCTTCTGTATCAAACTCTTTTTTTTTTTTTTTTAATTTATTTGGCTTTGAAAGTTAGGTTTTGAGGGTGCCAATTTAGTTGGAATTCTCATTTTTTTCTCTTTTTATGAGTCATTTTCTTAAGTTAGAATATATATAATTGTATTTGATTAATTGGACACATTTTGTTAAACGTGTCAATTCATATCGATTTTTGATTAACTAAATTAATCCAAAAAATATATGTTTAATAATTGTATTAAATGAAATTATTTAAACTCAAACTCTTTTATTTTGTATAGTTTTTAAATTGCATTATCGTAGCATAATCTAATTATATATTGGTCATACAAATATTCTCTATCAATAAGTTTTGGCTAAATATTTTCAACATTTAAAATAGTCTAACTCAAAAGTGTATTGAAAATAAAAAAAGAAAGAAAGAATTTAATAATCTTATATTCATAACTTATTGATTAGAAAAAGTTAGGAAAATTTGTTAAATACCCCTCTCAACTTTTGTTGTTCTTCCTATTTGCGCTCTTATTTCTTTTTTAATCAATTTACTCCCTAAGCTATTGCATAATGTCAAGTTGCTTTTTCTATAACTTTTTTTGGAAATTGACAAAATTAACCTTCTAATATTCAATTAACTATTTTTGTAAATAAATGTCAAAATTATAACTTGTATTTGATTAAAATTGAACAGTAATATCAGTAAAATAATTTAATAAATATTTGAGTTCAATTTTTTTTTTCAATTTTGTATAAAACAAGTTATATATAATTTAGAGATGTATTATTTATATAAGTGGTTAATTTGGATATTAGATGGCCAATTTTTCTCAAATTCTTACAAAACATTTCAGAAAGGGGCAATGCAATAGTTTAAGGGGGAAATTGCTTAAAAAAAGAAGATAAAAAAAGATGTAAATTGAAACGTGAATGAAAGGTTTTTTTTTTTTTTAATCATTAGAGTTATTTGAAATTAGAATCTCACAGCATTATTAGTGAAATGTCTGAGCAAAGATAAAAGATCAGTGGAAATTGAGTGAAATAGTTTGAAATTTTTCAAAAAGTGATCACTTATATTTTACTATTTCAATAATCATAAAGTGATTTCTCAATTAACATTAGTAAAAAGAATATTGGTCCATATAACACTCTCCAATATATAATTAATTTAAAGATTTTTGAGTTTGTTAAGATGTTAAAAATGCAGAAAATCTGAAGATTTGTGGACTAGGAAATAAAATTGGGAAATGGAATTAAAATTTGAGTTGGGATACCTGACAGAGTAGTCGAGGAAAAGGTAAGAATTATTGTGCTCGAACTTTATGTTTCCAAGTTCTTTTCAAGTCAAACTTACCCGAAGAAGGGACCTATGAGTGTGACTGAGATGGGGTCTAAAATCAGTACCCCGAGACCACCTTGGCTAGGTAATTATTGTTTTAGGGGCCCAGAGCATGATGCCAAGTCTAACTTGCTCAGCTTTTGTACATTGGACTTGCATGGTTTAGTCATTTCTCTTTGAATTGAATGCCATTCCATCGGAATGTGCCAATAAAGACCAAGGAACACTGTCATCTTACAATTTAGTTACGAACAAGATCTATCGAAATTTCAGAGTAAATATTTTTCCAGCTCACTCGGCAATAATAGCTCGGCAATATAAAGCACTAATCTATGGATTATTTCACTACAAAAAAGAAAAAGTGTTACCTACGATATGTATTCACGCCGTATAAAGAATTTTTTTATATTGGTTTAATATTGTCCTATTGTCGTAAAATATCAACAGTAAATACAATTCAGAATTTCTGTCACAGTTACATCAACTGTGACGTTTAAAGCGCTATTGCATAAAATAGCAGCATAGCCTCATATCCACATGGTAAAAAATTCAAAAATGATGAACAAAGTGCATCATAATTGCTAGTATAATATAGTTCCACATAGATTACGAAAAATTAAATACGATGCACATTGCTCGTCGTGTTAAAGTCTATTATGTTGCACAGTGTGGATTGTGTTTGAATGTTGATAAATTATCAATAATGCAGATTGTACATCGTGTTAAGTGAAATTTTTTAATTTTATTAAATTTGAATATCGAATTGAATTAATTCATTTCAAAAAAAAGTTATTATTGAAAATAAAAAATTAAATAAATTTATAACATTGAATTAAAATTTCATAAAAAGGTAGATATAATATATAGAAAATTACTATAAAATATACATGTTGAGCTCCATAAGCTCTCCAACAAAACAATGTTTTTTTTTGAATTTTTAAAAAATTTTTTTTTGGCTTTGGATTTTATAGTATTTAAAGTATTGAGTTAAAAAAAAAATAAGAAAAATGATGTACAAAACACAACAATCATGTATGTTTTGGTATTTTAGTCATTTTTTAAGTTATTTTTTTGTTAGATTTTTAAAATTTATAGCATTTAGAAGTATTTGGTAAAAAAAGAACTAAAAAAATAAAAAATAAAAAAGGAAAACTCATACGTTGAGCTTTATAAGCTCTCCAACATGTGGATTTTATAACAAAACTCATAATATATAATACATAAAATATTAAAATAGTTAAAAAATATTTAATATAATTAATAGATAAAAAATAATAATTGAAATTATTTACCTACGGGTACTTGATTTGATGGAGTCTAAAAACCAAACAAACCCCTCAAATGGGTTGACAAAACTGAACATCCAATGACCACTAATAAAAAAAAATACATAACATTTACATAACTAAAAATGAATTAGTAAAACAAAAAATCATTAGTAATATGATAATAATCTAACTTAATTTATTTAAAACAGTTAAGGTTGATAATATGGAATTAACCGTATTTTTTGTTACTGCCAATACTTTTTCATTTGTGATTTTATTTTTATAACTCTACTTTCTACATTTCTTTTCTTGTCCATTACAATTGATCTTGTATCAATGAATCCAAATTCAAGAATTTTTTAACTTTTTGTCATATTTTCATATAAGAGCCTGAAATAAAAGTTAAAAACAACATATATATTACTTAGAAATATATAATAAATTTCTAATAAAAAAAACCAATTGAAAATTATAATTACCTCATGTACAATAAGATGCAACCAATCAAAAGCAGGCCCATATAGGAAAATAATTATATGTCATCCCTGTGCACAATTGTAGATATTTCATTCTCGATAATGCAACTTCTCAACCTTACTTCAAGACTCGGTCTTGGATACAAGAAACTAACATTGTTAAGAGCCAGACTTTTGGAGTCAAGTCAGCATAAATATCTTTTCCCCTGTTCTTTCGTCGTATTGCAAGTAATTCTGATTGATTTGATTGGAGTGTACTATTAGAGTTTGATTTAGCATCTGACTTGTCTTTAGCAGCTCTTCGAGCAACTTTTACCTTCAAACATACATAAAAAAATTATAATAGTTTTAGAATATTAAAAAAATATCATAAAAAGCTAAATAAAAATTACATTAATAATTATCTCATTTCCTAGTAAAATGACCAAAGATTTTAGCCATGCACAAAACGACCCAAAAGCTTCTCCTACTGAAACTATGACATAAGAGAAGATCGGTAGTTGTGCTAAAGAATAAATTACCACATGCACATTAACTTGGACATTGCCACTTTTCAATTGCACTCAATGGCATACAGCTTGAGGATCAGTTGTAGGAAACATTCGCTATTTTGCTACTATATTATCAATTGTGCCCACAACAAGCATGCACTATACGCCCTAAATTAAAAAAAAAACAAATTGATGTTATAAAATAATAAAAAGATATGTAACATCATAAAAAGAAAATAATTTTATCTAGATTAATTAAAAAATATATAATTACCTCTTGTTCTTTCAAAGGTGATTGTACAACATGAGATGATGCGATATGAGATAGTGCAGTAGGAGTAGGTGCTGGTGAAACTAATCTTACATCAGCATCAGGAAATGTTGCACATGTGCTTGAAATTTGCAAACTAATCATATGTAAGTTTTCCTTCAGCTCCCAAACAGTTTGTGTCAATGTAGCCATTTGTAAGTCTGTTTTGGCAATTTGCGATCCTTTTTCAGCCATTTTCTTTTTCAATCTGTTTAATTCTGCTTCTTTGACATGTTCCTTTCCTTTCTGCTCTAAATTTTATCTTGAGAGGTACCAATATTCAACTAGGGTCACATTATGGCCCATTGCCTTAACTCGACCTCTATGCTCTAGAGTCTCTAATGCCATTATTAATATATCATTAGGTGTGCCAAGCGATAAATCTAATTCTCCTTGAGCATGTTGGTCTTACAACTCATCCTGCAATTAAAGTTTAATCAACATAATGAATAATTTAATAAATCATTTTCAAATTTTACAAAAATGACTTAAATTTTTTACTCCAACTGCAACAACTTTATAAGTTTTGTAGTTTTCATTCTTGTCAACATGACCTGCTTTCCATAACAACTCCTGTAGCATCACTCTTTTCTCCCGATCCTCAGTTTCTAACATTTAAATAAATATAATCATGTAGCCTTAACTCGACCTCTATGCTCTAGAGTCTCTAATGCCATTATTAATATATCATTAGGTGTGCCAAGCGATAAATCTAATTCTCCTTGAGCATGTTGGTCTTACAACTCATCCTGCAATTAAAGTTTAATCAACATAATGAATAATTTAATAAATCATTTTCAAATTTTACAAAAATGACTTAAATTTTTTACTCCAACTGCAACAACTTTATAAGTTTTGTAGTTTTCATTCTTGTCAACATGACCTGCTTTCCATAACAACTCCTGTAGCATTAGCTTTTTTCTCCCGATCCTCAGTTTCTAACATTTAAATAAATATAATCATGTAAATATATACACAATTTTTATTAAATTGATACACACAAATAAGTATTAAAAGTATTAAGTGTTATACTTACCTCATCCTACTCTAACCTAGCATATCTTTTGCAAGATAGGGTATGATTATATTTATTTCTCTTCCTTAACTCATATCGCTCTTTATGAAGAACCTGTACATATATAAGAAATAATTGTCAACCCATAAATTAACATATATATTATGAGTAGTAATATAGATTCAGTAATTACTGCCCATTTCGGAGTTAATCTCTATGCAACAAATTCATCCCACGCTTATTGTGTGATGAATTTATATTTTTCTGATGGATGATCTAAAACTTCTAGGTGGTTCACTTTGACATATGGAAGAACATGATTTGTGTACATGGTACTCTTGAATTTTCTCTAATTTTAGAGCAATATTTCAATTTTTTTTCCTCAACAATTCGTCTTTCTCATGATATTGCTACACTTTTAACATTAAATGATCATATTAATTACAATCTAAATAGTAGTCTTGAATCAATGTTATAGTAAATCATATAAGTTACAGTAATAGTAAATATCAGTTACCTGTATTGTCTCCCACAGAATCTTTTTCAAATCAACAGGCACAACGTTCTAGTTTCTATAACTTATAAAAATAAAATGTCAAGTTTGGACCCCTTACTAACTCGAACTCCAAACTCATTATAAACAACTTCGTTAGCTTCGCTTGCTACTTTTTGTTTTTGAATTCTTGGCAATTTTGATTGCCCTCTGGTCTTTTTTGGTTTCTTAATGGGGCTGACTGCGTCATCAATACCATTAGAGTCATTAGATGATGGTCCCTCAAATCCATTAATCTACATAAAAATCAAATAGAATTAATTAATCACATATAAACCAAATATAATTAATTAATCACATATAAAAAAAATGTACAATACACATTTATATATTAAATAAATATATACCAATTATTTATTTGTCCTATCTTTTATCCGTATTCCTCTGCAATTGCCACGAACACAAACTATCTCATCATGCTTCATCATCTTCAATATGATCATTAGGCAAGCTAGAAGCAAATGGAGAGTGAATCATCGCACTGTTTAGAAATGAATTTCTTCCAATGGAGCTACCCCTCAGGTCCTTATAATGAGAAGGACTTAAAATCACGGACCATAGTGAATTGCTAGGATCATCAACATAAAAAAAAAAAAATTGCCTTGCTTGTGAAGCTAAAATAAATGGTTCAGATTTGTGGCCAAGTTTGTGTAAATTGACACATGTAAAGCCCAACCCATCGGTTGTTACACTATGTTTGTTGTCCACCCATATGAAACCTTTAAATCAAACAAACACTTGCAAAATTTCTTTTTCTCTTCCTTGACAAAGTGTAGCAAGCAGGTAGAAGATACTTCCACCAAAGGTGCCAAATATTTTCTCAAACTCAATTCTACCAACTCGAATTGAGCATATTAAGTCCATCATTTGTCTTGATTGGAATGTTAAGTAAAGTACCAGCGATGCTTTCATGTACATTTTTCTCAATATGCATACATCTAGATTATGTTTTACATATAATAATTTCCAATATTCAAGCTCAACGAATATATATTTTTTCCCTAGAATATATATCACCAGCAGTTCTTTTACATTTATTACCAAACTCGAATGTCATAGTATCAAGTTTCTTAAAAATTTGGTTAAAGAGTTGTGAGAAACTTTTGAAAAATTTTAAATGCCTTCTTTTGCATTCGAAATGGATGATCATTACGAAGGAATCTCCTATGTCCACAAAAACTTATTATCATCCCATGTTTCAAACTTTGGCCATAAGTATCGTCACTACAAATTGAACGAGCAAATAACATTTTTTGGCATGATGAGACAAGTCACTATATGCTGAAAAATCATTTACAATCCATAATAATATTGCCCTCATTATGAAGTATTGTTTCTTATAGGCATTCCAAGTGTCAACGCCTTCAACCCTCAGCTTTTTCAAATCAATAACTAATGGCTGCAAATAAACATCAATACTTTAACTAGGTTGGTGTCGTCCAGAAATTGACAGAGTCAACATTGTAATCTTCCGCTTCTTAAACATCAATGGTGGAAAATTATATGTAATTGTAAGTACAAGCTAACAACTGTATTTACTACTCATATGCTTGTGCGAGTCAATTCCAATCTACAGCAATTCCAAGACTTAAGTTTGCATAATTAGACCATAATTGATCAACCAGCTTCCATAATGGAGAATTTGCAGGATACCTTAACTTGCCAACTTCAACCTCCCTCTCATTTGCTTGCCAAGTAAAATTCTTTGCCATCTCAATACTTTGAAACATCCTATGAAAATGAAGAATGGGTGGAAAATATCACAACACTTTCTTTGGAACCTAAACACGCTTACTTCCATCTAGATTCTCTATAAAAAGACAATATTCAAGCTCTTTATATTATTTTCAATACAAAATAAAATTTTTTCACATAACAATGTATCTTCTCATAATCATATCCAATGCAGTCAATATTTTTTTCACAAAGTACATAGACTCTCTAAAAACTTTATCAACTGACTGCATTTCACACAACAATTTCAATATTTTTAAAAAACTTTTATCAGAAAATTCATATTTTGATTTCAAGTTGTATAGTTTTACCAAAGTTGATAACTTGGTAAACGTCGTACATCATGAATACAATAGTTTTTATGCACCATCCAACAAACTCTTAAATGCATCTAGATTATCCACAAAGTTGTCACAAGTAGCATACATCAAACCCTTCAAAAAGCACATGTCCTCTTACTTTCTCAATAGTGCGAATGTATAAATTCTCACATTATAAGCAAAAAATAGAATTTTACCATCACTATTCACACTCTTCTCACTAAATTTTATAAAGTTATTCAAACCACCATCAAATGCTTTAGTTCTCTTATCCATCGTTATCCATGATTTATCTATCTTTATCTAAACCTACGCAAAGTTAATATATAACTACATAATTTTATAAAATAATTACATTTAATTAAGTTAATTTTAGTTACATTTATTAAAATAATTTACCTTAATTATAGTTTCTAAAATAATCAAAAGATACTTAAACAGTAGATAATTAAGTAACAAAACAACACAAACTAAAGTTTTTTATTATTTGCACAAATTAAATTGTGTTGTTTTAAGTAATTAAATTATGTTATATGATCAAAATATAACACATAAATAAGTTTATTTTCAACTAAATAATTCAATTTAATATATAAAACTTAAATTAATAAAAAATGTTGTAGTAATAAACAATTTTTATCACATAATTAAATTATGTTATATTAAATAATTAAACAATTAAAATTGGCAAGTAAAATAAATAAATAATGTTAGATTTTACCCACAAAAATAATAAAATTGAACAATAAATTAATAATCAAAAATTATATTATACTAAAAATGTTATATAAATTTCATTCCATGTGACATTTTAATTAATGGGATGGGACATATATGATGGGCAAAAGTCTGTCGTATTTGCATACATATGTTTTTTTACACTTAACTTACACATTTACATATTTTTCACACTTAATTCACACATTACAATGATACATAAGACCGTCATAATTACATCCTATAAATTTAAATTTTTTGGATTTAATTAATATACACATTCTGATTCAAACATATATTTTCATAACTATATCAAAAAACAATATATATATATATATATCTATATATATCAACATCAACTCATAAAACATAAAACAAATGTTAACATATTCGGAGCTTCCCAAGCCACCACCTACGATGCCACTCAAAGCAGCCACCAGTGCCCACACAACAAATCGCAACAACCCAGGTTGATAGGCATAAAATGTTAATTTTTATGCCACTTTTTATATTGAATTTGAGCTAGTTTATAATTAATTGTTGATGAAAAGTACTTAATTAATGTATTTTTCTATTTTCAGTAAAAGAAAGACAAATGCTGGAATTACTGTATTTGAGCAACCTTTACTGAGAAAATCATACCTGGTTCCACACTTAGAATTTTAGTGCAATTCTAGTTGCTAATGATTTCGGATTCAATAGGCTTCAACTCTACAAAGTTTCATTGCAAATAGTTTGACCAATCCATGCCAGTTTGATTTACAAATTTGACAAATTCATCAGTTGCGGTAGATTTACACTGTCTCGGGAAAATGAGGAATTGAGTGTCTTCCTAACGTCCCAATTGTGCAATCAATATATTTATGGAAAGATAAGATACATACCTAACATTTACAACAAAAATAACTGGATTCGGAGTTCATTTGGTCACCCAAAGTGTACTTGAAATCTGCTTGATGGTCATTGAAGATAAAAAAGAAAAGTTTTATGCTTACTAGGACTACCATTGTGATTGGACTGCCATGTCACTACATATCAGCCATGTGTCCGAATTTTCCACATCACATGACACATGGAAGGTCAGATTATTGTAATTATTTTAATTGGAATAATATTTGGGATAAAAGGAAGGGAAATTAGAGGTTGATTATGATTCCTAACAAGATAAGGAAAGTATTTCTATCCCTAGTGTGAACATGAGACACATATACATCCTTACCCTTGAGGTGGCCGGCCATAGTAGGGAAAATAAAAGTTGGAGATTGAATTTACATATTATCTACTATATTCTTTAGGATTTAGAAGGGTTTTAGGGTTAAAACTCTTTTAAACATTCCCTATAAATACCATGCATTGCTGAAGGGAAAACACACAATTTACCACGAGCCCTCACGGCTGGACGATTTTTACAAGTTTTCCTCTTCTCTCTTCCTCAATGCAGAAAAGCTTTTCTTTTAGGTTTTTGTTAGTTAATTCATAGCAAAGTTGTGCTACACAAAGCAAGGTACAATGAGGTTCAGCCAAGTCATTGGAGGAGTCAAACTTGCTACGTTGATCATAGTTTGGAGAAGCCAAGGATTGAAGTTTGAAGGATATATTCCAGCAGCCATCAACTATTGGATTTGATTCCTTTTCTCTTTATTTTTTTGCTATTTAATCTACGTTATATCTTTATTATTTGATGGATAATTTAGAAATCATGTGTAACTAATTTTTTTATGAGGATTGTGATGTAACCCTATTACAAGTATTTAGTTTTTAATGCATATTTAGTTTGATTCATGTTTAAAGGCTGATATTTTATTGTAGTTCTTAATGCATCCATGAAAATGTGGATCAATTAAGTATTTATATGGGCTTAGAAATAAGGGATATAAGTATGGATGGGCAATAAAATACATGTTTATAGAAATATTGCATGCCTTAGTGACAACTTTAACAAGATGTTATTGGGTTTGCATGTCTTAGGGCTTAAATTTCCGTATTTAGATTAGAGATAATTAAATACGTTCTGCTTGCTAGATTGGGATGCATTGAGAAATCAACTTTTAGTCATTTGTGGTTAAATGGGGGTTAACCTATGAATCTATATTGCATTAGGACTAAATATGAAATAGTGGTGAAGTCATGATCCTTGTTCTTTAAAATCTGTGAAATCTTACTTGCTGCCTTGTCTTTAATTTTATTATTGCTTTCTTAAATTGCTTTTTTGATACCCAACAATCACTAAAAAACAAATCTCTTTCATTTTTCAAAATTTAATTTACAATTGAGTTATTTTTAAAACTAGAGACATTATTTCTCGTGGGATCGATATCGGTTTTCTTATTAAAGAAATCCACTTTATTACTTGCTGATTCGTACACTTGCGAGTTAATCAAAATATAGCACAACAAGTTTTTGGCACCGTTGCCGGGGAATAATTATTTATAGTTTTGATTTTGAATTATTGTTGATTAAATTACTGTTTTAATTTAATTTATGTTTTTGTTTTTGTTTTGTGTTTAGGTTCGGTTTTAGCCAATAAAGAACAACAATTGGAGAGCTTTCTTGGATCCAAAGCAATCCAATTCGAGTTTGAAGAAGGAGGAAATCGAAGTAGATAAGTTTTTAATTTTCTTGTTTTTGTTTTTAGGGTTTGAGGTTTGAATATATAAAAAAATAAAAAATAATTTTTTTTTACTGTTTTGTTTCGGTTTTAGGTTTTAATTTACTGCTGTTTTATTTTTGTTTAGCTGTTTGTTTAATCTTGAGTTCTATCTTTCTAAAAAATAAAATAAATAAATAAATGAAAACCGGATTTTGAAAAAAAAATCACTGCACTTTTATTACTGTTTTGTTTTTCTTACTGTTTTTCATTACTGTTTACTGTTTTGTTTGCTGTTTTAGGTTTTTCGTTACTGAATTTGTTTAGTTGTGTGTTTTATTTGTTTAATCTTTTGATTAAAAAAAAATAAAATTTTAATACTGCAGTTTTATTTACTGTTTTAATTAGTTTGTTCACTGTTTTTAATTTTTTTTTAGTTGCTGTTTGGTGTTTCGTTTTGCTTAATTTTTGTGTTTACTTTTAGTTTAATTTGATTTGCATCTAGTTTGAATTCTCTTTAGTTATTTAATTGTTTGATTTCAATTTTTATTATTAATATTAGTCACTGTTTTTTCTGTTTTATGTTTTGTTTTACTGTTTTAATTTTTCAGTTTTGTTTATTTGTTTTTTTTTTGAGTCTTAATTCTGAAACTGAATTTTCTGAGAGAGACTTGATGAGATTAAGGAGAGACGAAGTTAGAGAGACCTTATTTAGAAATACTGAAAGAAAAACAATGGAAAACAAAGGTAACCCTGTAGTTCTTGAGGTTCCGATTAACCAAGGTTATAGGACCATTAGGGATTATGCTGCACCTAGAAAGGTTGAGGATATGTCATGTATTAGGAGACCACCTATTGACGCACCTAGCTTTGATGTCAAACCTATTACCATGTCTATGCTCAACAATTACCAATTTGGAGGGTTACCAAGTGAGGATCCTAACCAACATATATCGAATTTCTATGATTTATGTGAGTTAGTGAAATACAATGGGATTAGTGAGGACGCTGTAAAACTTAGGTTGTTTCCTTTTACTTTAAGGGATAGAGCCAAAAGTTGGTTACAATGTTTATCCCCTGGGAGTATTGTTACTTGGGATGACTTAGCCTTTAAGTTTTTAAACAAATTTTTCCCACTTATCAAAACTGCCAAGCTTAGGAATGAAATAAACACTTTCCACCAATTTGATGGAGAGAGTCTTTGTATGAAGCTTGTGAGAGGCTAAAAGAACTACTTAGGAAGTGTCCACACCATGGGATGCCCATTTGGAGTCAAGTCCAAACTTTTTATAATGGGTTGACTAATCTAACAAGAAATAATGTGGATGCTGTCTATTTGGAGAGACAATTCGAACACCCAAGGAGGACAACAAAAAGAGATCTATCAAATCCCTCATCAACAACATCAACAATTCCAATCCTCAAATTTTCAGAAAACTTCTCACCCTCAAATTTATCCTCAATCTTATAATTCTCTCCTACTACTATATCTTTACTTGTGCAATCTATGATAAAAATGAATGATATTTCTAGTGCTTACATGCAGGAAACTAAAGCAGAAATTAAAGGTTTAAAGAACCAAGTGGAGCAACTAGCTCAAGCTGAAGTTCCTAATCCGCAATAGAAGACAAATGATCTAGAGAGATTAGTAACTTAACTTGCTAGATTTCAACTCGAGACAAAGAAAGAGTTTTCAAGCTTCATGGCACAAACTGAAAGCTTCATGATCAAAAAGGAGGACCAATTCAACAATCAAGCTGGTGTCATTAAAGGACTTGAAACTCAAATAAGCCAACTAGCAAGCATGTTTCAAAGAGCACAATAAATCCTCCCATCCAATACTGGAAAAAATTCTAAGGAGGTAATGTCTATTAAATTGCAAGATGGTAAACAAATAACTATTTCTTTTGATATGCAGCTGGGGCATTTGATAGAGGATATAGATCACCAAGAAGAGCCAAGAGGCGTAGCTAAAGGGGAAACTGAAACACAAGGTTTGAAATGTGTTTCCAAGGATCAAGTTGAGGTACTGAAGCCTCATATTTCTAAGTATATACCTCCTCATGCTAGAGGAGCCCTTGGAAAAGGAAAATAATCAAAAGATGCTTTGCTGTCCGTGGAGAAGAAAAGGGAAAATAATTGGGAATACAAGCAACTTCCACCACCACCATTCATTAATAGGCATAAGCATAAGAAATTAGACTTTCAGTTTGGAAAATTTCTAGATATCTTTAAGAAATTACATGTTAATATCCCTTTTGTAGATGTTTTAGAAATTATGCTAGATTTTTAAAAGAAATTATGAAAAAGAAAAATAAATTAGGTGGTCATGAGATGGTAGTTTTGAATGATGAGTGCAGTGCCATATTACAACACAAGCTACCACCAAAATTAAAAGATCTAGGGGGTTTCTCTATTCCTTGACACATTGGTCATATTAAATTTTTGAATGTTTTATGTGACTTAGGAGCTTCCATTAATTTAATGCCTTATTCTTGTTTCAGGAAGCTTGGACTTGGAAAAGTAAATCCCACCTCAATTTCATTACAAATGGCAGACCGTACCATCAAGAAGCCAAGGGAAGTAATCGAGGATGTCATTGTCAAAGTCGATAAGTTTTAATTTCCCATGGATTTTGTGGTATTAGATATGGATGAGGATGGTAAATTATATGGGACAACAATAACCACGGTGGTAAATTATATGGGACAACAATAACGGGCCACATGCTATAAGGTGTTGACTTGTTATCAAATGGGTTAAAACCATCGGAAGCAAGTCCAAGCTTCACATTTCTTGGCTCACTAGCAAATATGAGGAAAGATTTGTCAAAATTCTGCCATTCTTCAGCATCGACCTGGTGCCTTAGGGTGCCATCATCAACCCTCATTTCATGGTGCCACATCATGTCACGGGCTGTTTTTTTGGATACGTAAAGCCGCTGCAACCGTGGAGTCAATGGGAAATATCTTAGTATCTTATGTGCCACTTTTTTGTTACTAAATGCACAGTCCTTATAACGCGGTGCATTACATGTTGGGTATACATCCAAGTCCTTAAATTCATTCCAATATAGTATGCAATCATTCCTGCATGCATCTATTTTCTCATAGTGGAGTCCTATATCTCGGATGACTTGTTTTGCCTTGTAGTATGAAGAAGGTAGACCTGACTCGACTGGAAGTATTGTGTTTAGTAATTGCAACAACATGTCGAAGGATTTGTTTGTCCATCCATTCGATGTCTTTAAGTGCAGCAGCTTAACTAGGACCGAAATCCTTGAAAGTTTACACCCGTTGAACATTGGAAGTGAAGCTTCATGGAACAACTTAGCGAAAGGATTTGAGGTAACTTGACAATCAGCTTGGACTGGATTAGATGTTGATGAATTTGACCATTTGGTGAATAAAGCCTCATTGTTCAAGTCATTTAGCATTGCCCATGTCCCGTCCCCAAAGACATCATCGTCACCGTCGAGCGAAGCATCATCATCTACAATGTCTTCATGGACATGGGGGCTTAAGGTCTCACCGTGATACACCCATGGATCGTATGACGTGAGCATTTCGTACACAATCAAGTGGTCGTGTACCTGATCCGGGTATAAAAAGTAGTAGGTGTTACACTGGTAGCATGGACATTTGATTTTCTCCTCATCTTCCATATTGTTTTTTGCAAAATTAATGAAATCCTTGACTCCATTAACATATTTCGGGAGTGATCTATTACGCACTTGCATCCAACTCTTATCCATCTTTACTTTCAAACAGAAGCAGTGTGACAAGGGCTTGAGTGGAACAAGCCACGACTGTGAGTTCCGAGATTAAAGACACAGAAGTGCAAGTACAAAAAGGAATTCCAAATGCATTCGGTTGTCAACATTAAACATGTTTGCTTATAAGCAAAACAAATTCAGCAGCATTGAAAGATAAATGATGGACACATAGCACAATGTACATTCACACGTAAGTACGCAATACGAATCTTTCCATGTGAATGAGGTGATAAAGAGACTAAAAAAATTTGCGTAATGTACCTGGAAATAAAAGCCTAACTTGGAAACTTGAAGCCACAATGGTCTCGTAGAGCTGTTGCACAAAACAAATAGTCATTAGAACATTGAAACTTATAGTGTCGGAATAGCATAGGGGTTTCGTCAAATGTAGTACAAAACCAAGAATGTATATGAACCAGCCCAAGTCTAATCATCATGATAACCTGACTCAATATAACAAACTTAACTAGATCGAATTTAATTATTAGAAAAATTTTTGGGCAATAAGAAAAATTGGGATTAGAAGTTTAAGCCAAGTTCAATTCTAACAATTAGTATTTACTAATAAAAATAAAGTAGAAAATAATATTCAAAATAAACTTCTATTTGATGGTGCATAGTTCTAAACTTAAATTGTGCCAAATCCTACTTGATATGAAGTTTCTTCTTTTACTTTGACAAACACAAGATTTAAACACAAATTAAAATACGTACTTTCAAAAACCATACATATTCAGCAACCATATATATGTACCTCTCTTTCACTTATGTAAATGCTAGTTGCAAATAAGTAAGAATGCATTTTTATTAGCATAGAATTTGAATAACACAATTTAATATGAGTGCTTAAAAAGCGCATGGATTATATTGCATTGTCACATGTGTATTTTAAGAGTAAAAAATATTCACTTGCAAATAAATACATTTGACACATGCATGCACGACTGTATAAGTCAGCTATAAATGTAAGAGTACAGTTAATAACAAAAATTGCAAACTCATTCCATGCGGCTCACAAGTCATTCATCATCTCCAATGGCAAATGCATTTTTACAAGAACTTTTTATGCTTGAAAGTCTACTTTTATCCCTTTACAAGCACACAATGTATATCAAACTGAAATATATATACATATGGAAAATATTATGAATAACAATATGGCGTAGCTAAGTATTTGACTTCCACATTCATTTTAAGTTAGTATAATTCCTTAAATTCAAGTTGCCAAACTAATTGGTGCGAAAGTGCTTATTCATTTGACGCCGGCTTATTTATTAAACTGGATATATGCCTTTAAAGACATCCTATAAAACAAATTTCATGATGTTATGTCACTCTATTGTTGGCATCGGAACTTCGTGTTTTTCATGTCACTTTCTATGAAGAGTTCATAATGGTTCAAAGGAAGCTTGAAGTAAAAATTGAAAGGAAAGATAAATAATCTATATCAATTGAAAACTGAGTATTAGTTGGCAAGACATATATGAAATACATTTAATCATTACCTAAAACAAAATATACAAATAACAAAAAATGAAGGACAATTAAATTTCTTCAAATTATTTACAAATGGGTTGCAATATTTAATATCATACAACAATTTGAAACATTTCTTACAATAAAAGTGTTTTTACCTTGTCATATATATTTACTTCAATCGTATATAAGTAGTTTCAAGCAATTTGGTTTTTCACTTCCAATATAAGCTAAAGTTAAAAGATGATACAACCAAATTTTATTACCTTAGTTTTAGACACGAATTTTATAATATACATCTTAACACTTTCAAGAATATGCATAACACTAATCTGATCTGGACAGTGACTTTATTAAGCTTTATCAAAAGAAAAGAAAAAGGAAAGGAAAAAAATAAAAATTCATTACAAAGTGTTGTCTGATCAAATACATGGAAAACATTAAAACCTTATCTATGGTCATCATTGAAGCAGTTAATTGCATTCTCAAATTAATGCAACTTACTCACAAACAACTTGGCAAAAGCAATAGGCTATTTCAATACTCCCTAAACCCTAAACTATATATCTAAAGGATTAAAGATATATATATATATATATAAACATAGCTGTTGCACAAAAAAAAAAAAATTTCAGAATACTCTAAACCCTATATATTTCAAAGCCTCTGATTGCATTTTGGCATATTCAATCCTTAGTTTGCTTGTCTTCTTATACCATATTGCAGTGTATAAACTGAATAGAAACCCAACCATGAAATTCGAAAACATGGGCCTCAAATACACATTTCAGTTTTGGAGGAAAATTAATTGGAACAACACCATCAGACATCAAACACAGCATTGACCAATGGGTTGCACAAATTTTCTACCGAGATTTTCATTCAGCAAGACCCAAAATAAATAATCCAAATCACTAGCAAAAAATAAAAAAACATCAGGCCTCACCGGTGGAAGAGAGGACGGGATCGACGGCGATCGATTCGGCGTTGTTGTGGGAAATGATCGGTGATCCTCGGCGGAAAGTACGCCGGAGCTGGAAGATGACAGAGTTGCTAGAGTTGCCGCCTGCCTCACATCAGTTTCCCCTCCAAGCCGTCGGTGTTTGAGATCTCTGTAGAACAGTCACAGTGGCCAAACACAAAGGATTGCACAACTTGAGCTCAAAAATATGGAAAACAGTAGCAAAGGTACACTCACTAAAACGCAGCCGTTTGTTGGTCAAAGAAAATGCAAAGTCAAACAATATTTATGAAATGTCATCAGTCAACCACCACATATCCAAAAAACATAGATGATAAGCAACAGATCCGGTTACAAACAGTGCCACTTAAATGTTTATAGCCACTGTGACTGTTTTGTAACCGTCACAAAAACGTTAATTATTTTTTATTTTTTTGGGAAGTCGATTAGTGACGACATTTGTCATTTTACGTCACTAAATGCAAACAAAAATTCAAAATTTTGTTCCCGCGCATCTGAATGTGTGACAGCCACATATTTGTCACAATTAATGGAAAATGAATCTACACTTGTGACGGAAGTTGAAATTTCCGACACATGAAACAGTGTTTTGTGACGTGTATATTCCCATCACAAAACATCATTTTTTTTGTAGTGTAAACATTCCCTATAAATACCATGCATTGAAGAAAGGGAAAACACACAATTCATCACCAGCCCTCACGGCTGGACGATTTTTACAAGTTTTTCTCTTCTCTCTTCCTCACAGCAGAAAAGCTTTTCTTTTAGGTTTTTGTTATTTAATTCGTAGCAAAGTTGTGCTACACAAAGCAAGGTACAAGGAGGTTCGGCCAAGCCATTGGAGGAGTCAAACTTGCTACCTTGATCATAGTTTGGAGAAGCCAAGGATTGAAGTTTGAAGGATATATTCCAGCAGCCATCAACTATTGGATTTGATTCATTTTCTCTTTATTTTCTTGCTATTTAATCTATGTTATTTCTTTATTATTTGATGGATAATTTAGAAATCATGTGTAACTAATTTTTTTATGAAGATTGTGATATAACCCTATTACAAGTATTTAGTTTTTAATGCATATTTAGTTTGATTCATGTTTAAAGGCTAATATTTTATTGTAGTTCTTAATGCTTCCATGAAAAGGTGGATCGATTAAGTATTTATATTGGCTTAGAAATAAGGAATATAAGTATGGATGGGTAATAAAATACATATTTATAGAAATATTGCATGCCTTAGTGACAACTTTAACAAGATGTTATTGGGTTTGCATGTCTTAGGGCTTAAATTTCCGTATTTAGATAAGAGATAATTAAATACGTTGTGCTTGCTAGATTGGAATGCATTGAGAAATAAACTTTTAGTCATTTGTGGTTAAAGGGGGGTTAACCTATGAATCTATATTGCATTAGGACTACATATGAAATAGTGGTGATGTCATGATCATTGTTCTTTAAAATATGTGAAATCTTACTTTCTGCCTTGTCTTTAATTTTATTATTGCTTTCTTAAATTGCTGTCTTGATACTCAACAATCACAAAAAAAAATATCTTTTATTTTTCAAAATTAATTTACAATTGATTTATTTTTAAAACTAGAGACATTTTTCCTCGTGGGATCGATATCGATTTTCTTATTAAAGAAATCCACTTTATTACTTGTTGATTCGTACACTTGTGAGTTAATCTAAAATATAACGCAACACAGGTCTAACATGCCATCAACACGACCAAATAAACAAAAAAAGAAAATGTCAAAATCAATACTCACACAAACATGGTAACCGCGGCGAAAGCTCGAAAATGGTTTAAAATAGTTATAGTTTAAATCAAAATAAATGCTCTAAGAAAGCTGAAAAAAGGTAAAGAAAAATACTTACTATTCACCGAATGTGACCTTTTGCAATGAAATTCAAACAAAATGAGGAAGAAATACTTCAAGTTTGAGAAAACACCAAAGCATCGCCGAAGGTCTCCAAAAAATGTTTATGTGGAATGAGGAAGAAGACAACCATCCTGGTAAAGTGATGCAAAACAACCCAAAATGATGCCGTTTTGACAAAAACGATGAATTTTAGTGTCAGATTGAGGGTATTTTCAATGCACTTGTGCATCGTAGATGCTCATTTACTGTTCACAATTGCATTGCATTTGCTACACTTGTGCTTATTATGTGCCACATGTGCATCATAGATCCTTATTGAAGGTATTTACTATGCACATGTGCATCATAGATCCTTATTGAAGGTATTTACTATGCACATGTGCATCGTAGATGCTCATTTACGACTCACAAGTGCATCGTAGTGGCTATGCTTGTGCTTATTATGATGAACATGTGCGTCACATATGCTTATATATAACACATGTGTGCAACACATGTGCCCTTCTTTTTGAAGTTCATTGAATGTTGTATTTGGTTTTTCGAGCCACCACGTCCGCATACGGATATAAGACATGGCTTTTATGTGTCATTTTTACTATGATACTACAACATTTTATATGTGTGCATTGTAAATGCTCAAAATCAAATACAACATTCTGCCTTTGAACGTTGTACCGTAACCAAACAAACATTGTAGTTAATTTCTTAAATTTATTTTTGTCGTACTTGATATCTAATTCAACAATGCTCCTTAAGAACATCATATACGATCTTTTGACAATTATCATGAATGGCCTTTTTCCCTTGTAGTGTTTACATTGCTTGCTTCTATTTACACTATAAAAGTTATTAGGTTTATGAAAAAATCATATTGACATTTTCAATACCTTTATTTCTTTGATATTTTACTTTTTAAAGATCAATATAGACATTAAATTCCCTCTTTAAAAGAATAAAAGAAGAATTTAATGAGCATACTACAAAAAGAAAGACAGGGAATAATCTCCATAATAATTTTTTGAACAATTTCTTTATAGTCTACTTTGATAAAATGTTCCTCTGCTGGTCGTGTTTGTTGTATAACCATGGATAACGAAGACATGCGAGGGCTAATTCTTGTGAGGATATTGGTGTCGAAGAGCATACTCCTTAAATTGCTACCTTCATAGCTCTCTCCACTCTTGAACCTGAGAATGAAGAGTTACTTCCCCTTCAAGAGCCTTATAATGAGTGAGATCTTTAAGGTGTGAAGTGATTCTCTCCTCCTACTATGACGATGATAGCTCTGATGTTGGATGGCATTTTGACCGTGAGCAACAATGCCGAGAAATGTTAGTTCATCTTGACATTATCCAATGTCTGTATCCTTCATGGAGAGCCATTTTTGAAAGGTTGAATGTGAAAAGTCCACCTATACCAAGTTTAGTTGCATCGAATTTGTCTCATGGGACTTTGACCCTTGTGTCAAACATAGTTCGAATCGCACTTGTGTAGTTGAAAACTCCAATTTCCCATGACGTAGTGAGTTGCAAAAATTGTTTGTGTCAATTTATTTTCCTTCGATGTTGTTGTTGTTTTTTAATCCTTTTTATGTGTTCTTAGCTTGTTGTCGGTCAATATGTGCAATTTTGTGTTTTGAGTAATGAACTTCCGACTAGATTATTCCAAACGAACTCGCTTTCTACAATAATTTATTTGCCTTTTCCAAGTCCAAGTATTTACCTTAAAGGTCATTGTACTTACCATGCATAACTTTATAACGTGACATTACATCTCTTATCATGTGGTCTGTTTGCTTAATCTCTGTCTGGGTTAACAAACTTGAACTTGAACTCTGAATCAAACGGAAAGCATAAGAACTTAACAATACACCTTGAGCTCTGAAGCTTATGTGAAGGCAAAAAACCCTAGCAACAGCTAGATCAATATTTAATATGACTTGCTAATCCAAGAGGTTGGTACAAAATATTTTGACATCCTTGGCTTGTTATCATTTTGCAAAGCTTCTACGGTCTCGATTCTTGGGTTTTACTGTTTCTGACTTTACTTGTTTGGAATGTTGGAAAGTTGAAAGGGCATTTTCTTTTTTATGCAGGCAAAAATGGGAGTATTGCTTTCTCCTGTGGTTTTTGATAGTAACAATTGAGATTCACATATTGGTTTAAGTAATCTATACTCGATTATACTCAAGATCAATGTGGATGACTAAGCTTACTCTACTCAGTCATGGCTTTTTTTTAGTAAGCGACATTCATTCAACTCGGACTTGGTTCCTTAGCATCATCTATTTTCTAGGGGTCGTGAAAATGAAACAATACTCCCCATTCTTGGTGAATGGTAATGCAGAAATGTTGCAACGGTAATTTCGAAAGTAATTGAAAAAGTCTCAGGTGATTATTTCTCATCATTAATGATATTTCCAAGCATTTAATATTAATTTGATGTTAAAGCACCTTTTGATTCTCTTCCTTCCTTAGCTTTTTATCGATCTTAGGTTCATTTCATTTACTCCGTTCATTATTATCAAATAAATCCAAATATTCTGATTTCTCTCTTATTTTGTTACTTGAGTGTGAGATCGTTCTTTGAACCAAGATTTTTACTTCTTTTCTCTTGGGATTTTTCTAGTTCCAAACCTTTTAGTCTCATTCTAAGGTTTGTCCCCTCTGTTCCCTTTCTCTATATTTCTTAATTTCTTTCTTTTTTGAGTTTCTAGATTTCCTTCGACTCTTCTAGGAGGTTATTAAAGATAACATAGGAAAGCTTGAGGTGCTTTCCTTTTTTCATTTTCTCTTCACTTGGCTTGTTATATAAACTAGATTCATCAGAAGATTACTAACAGAATAATAATTTTTCATATAATAAAAGATCAAATCACATAAGGTAACAATTTGGGTCTATGTGCATAGGTTAGTACACCACGTGTGCATGGCCTATGTGGTATGCCCATTTTCCTTTTTTATCCTGATGGTATGACACCTTGTGGCATGGAATGATGACATAGCATACAATGACTTGGTATGCCACAAGGACTTCATCTTGACCTTTGAAATTACTTGATCTTGGAGTTCCAAATATGAAAAAATTTTAAAATAGAAAGTTTTTCTCTTACTCTAATTGCCTTGAAAATTTTCCCTAAGTCCTTTCTTGAGCGCATCTTTTAAATTTTGAGTTTATTTCTAAGTTTTCTTCACATAAAATATGATAATTACAACTTGGTCCCTCAAGAATGCCAAAATTATCAAAATACACCTAGTTTGAGTTGTTTTCTCCAAAATAAAATAAAAAATCTTTAAAGTATCATGTACACAAACACCTTATTTTATATGCATAGTATAATAACTTCCAAGTGTGTGTGTATCTATCTCAAAGAATGCATTCAATTCATGTTTGAATAATCAACACTATTACAGATTATAAAAAATGCTTATGAACATCATATGCTTACATAATTCAACACTTTCCACTAATGTAAAATAATGCATTACTTTGAATCAATAGGTTTATTGGCTTGTAATGTAAAAGCTGAAAGGTCTTGGCTAAAAGAAATAAAAGGTATTGGAAACTAATTTCACAAGAAAAAAAAAATTAAATCAATTTTAAATGAATATTTGCCTAATGTTGATTTATTTTATCCTATATAAAACTTATTTTTTTTCTTTTTTCCTTTAGACTTTACAAGACTTTGCTCTTTGTGTCATGGTCAATTATGCTAAACTACCACCCTTAAACTTAATTGCTTCAGTCTCCATCAAATACATATTTATTAAGCAAATATTCATGTCAATTAGATTCTAGCTCTCTTTATAAAATCTAAAGGGTTGTTAAAATTATATTTATTTAGGCTCACATAGGTAGGTAGATTTGAGTTCCATGAAGCACAAGGCTCTAATATGCATCTTAGTGCATTTGATTAGGTACAAATAGGTACTAGGGGTACAATTCTGCATAGGATATGCTCAATCAAAGTTTTAGAGTTCAATGAAAATTATGCATTCTAACTTCTAAGTTTTGTAAATCTTTTTAAATGTAATCTAAATCATGCAAAACTTGATCAAGTGCTCATAAATGTTTGGAAAAAATAATACATGAATATATCTTAGGCATTTAAGCATACATAACACAAATCCATCACTAATAATCAATGCATTTTCGATCATAGTTATTATCATAGGCTTATCATATTACCTAATTGGAAAGCAACACATACACAACTTAAAATCATCACCAACTCATAGCAAGCAACATTGTTTTTGGAAAATTGGACTCAAAATAACATAAAATCTAGCTACCTAATCTAACATGTATAAAATAAAATAAACAAGAAAACTAACAAGGTCATTGAAGTTCACCCCAAAATTAGAGTCAACATTGTCCTCAATATTTAAAAATAATAGGGTAGCAAGCAAAATAAAGAGAAAAGAGAGAAAAATCACTTATAGAGGGTAAACCCGAAGATGCCTTGCTTCAAAAGCAACCTTCCTCTCAAGCTTTAATTCTTCATGCATACTCTTTTTCTCAAAATCCAATTGTACTTCTTGAATTAATGCACTTTGACTTTATTCATTGACTTAGTAACACACTAAGTAAACAAAATTAAATCAAACAAAGAAAAAGGAAGAAAATTGAAAATGCAAGTTCAAAGAATTAGGTATAATAAGATAGGCTGTATAAAACTTCACTAGTGCTTTGATTGGTCATAAGGCTATAACCTCTTAGGAAAGACTTTGAATGCGATGCTACACAAGAGTATGCATCCACACCTTGTGCTCATTCACCAGAGAGCATGAACCCATGCTAGATAATGAACTGGGATTGTTCTCCAACGAAGAAACTTACCTTTAAACAATTTTCTAGCTTGCTCTTTTCACTATTCCGATGACACTTCTTATTCAAGAATGAAGTTTTTCTCCTTTTTCTTTGTGTCTAACCTATAAAACTAACAAACACAATAAATGAAACTAAAAAATATAAACCAAATATAAGAAAAGTATACTTACTCCCTCAAAGCTCTTCAAACCTGCGAGTATGCAACCACTCAAGCTTCATTTTTCATATTTTCTCTTCTTTTCTTCATATTTGGCTTGACTCCTTGGATAGTAATCCTTATTGACTATTCTTACCTATAAAAAAAAAACCAGCAAGTTATTAAATTTATTAAATTGAAAATTAAACTAAAAAAAAATTAAAAGGCATGAAATTTTAAACTTGGGTAATATCGGTTTTTGTTTTTAGTCATTAGCTTGACTCCTTCTTAAGTTCTCAACCCAGATTTAAATATAAATGGTGTTATCCTCATAGTATTATCCAAGCTTTGGATATAGCCATTGCACATTAGCTTGAATCTTTTTTAAGCTCTTGACACCATACACTATATATGGCTCAACTTGGATGAATGGTGGGAATTGCACTTTTGAAGCTTTGGGTTGGACTTCGTTAGGTATGATCATGCATGGTTCGAATTCTAACAAGGTACATTTTTCTTCAATTGGTGGTTGAGAAATTGTTCTTGCCTCTTGAACTTTTGAAAATTCAACTCTTGGCTTTAAAAGTTGAGTTTTAGCCTCCATTGGTTGGCAATCTTCATAATATGTGGACATCATCTTGAACTCCTCGGATTTGGCTAAGTCGTTGCTTTCCTTAATAATTAATCAACATGCATACTAGAATAGTCTACAGTTTTCTTTGCAAGTCTCCTTGATTCTTTTGAGAAAGTATTGTCCTTATTTCTGCTAGGACTCCTTAATTTCTCAACCCGTATTATAAATATAAATGGTGACACCCTTATAGTATTATCCTAGCTTTGGATATGACCATTGCACATTAGCTTGAATCTTTTTTAAGCTCTTGATACCATACACTATATATGGCTCAACTTGGATGAATGGTGGGAATTGCACTTTAGAAGCTTCGATTTGCACTTCGCTAGGCATAATCATGCTTGGTTCAATTGCTAATGAGGTATATTTGTCTTCAATTGATGGTTGAGGAATTGTGTATGCCTTTTGAGCTTTTTAAAATTCAACTCTTGGCTTTAGAAGTGAGTTTTGGCCTCCATTGGTAGGCAATATTCATAATTTGTTGACACCACCTTGTGCTCCTCACATTTAGCTAAGTTGTTGCTTGCTTGATTACTTGATATGTCCATTTGATCATCCTCAAACTATGTTTCATCAAAATCTGCTAGAAATTCATCTTCCTTTGAATCCATTAAAAATTAATCAACTTGCATACTAGAATTAGTCTACAGTTTTCTTTGCAAGTTTCCTTGATTCTTTTGAGAAAGTGATGTCTTTATTTCCTCAATATCAATTTCCATTTTCCTACATGAACATGCATGTTCTTGAAGAATTTTCCAAATTGATGCATAACATTCGAAAAATTCTTCTTTGAGCTTCTCCGTAGCCGTCTCCAAAGGTGGCTTCCTTTGTTGATGTAGAAATAGTACTTTGGACTCCTCCCTAGCTTCATGAGAACTTGCTTGAAGCTCTTTCGTAGCTTTTATATAAAGGTGACTGATAGGCATAAAAAATTAATATTTTTATGCCATATTTTATATTGGATTTTAGTTAGTTTTAAGTTAATTGTTAATGAAAAGTACTAAATTAGTGTATTTTTCTATTTTTAGAGAAAGAAGAGCAAATGATGGAATTTATTGTATTTCTACACAATCTTTACTGAGAAAATCATATCTGGAGCTACACAATGAGGTTATATGCTATTCTAGTTGCAAATTATTCTTCATTCATTAAGATTCAATTCTGTTAAGTTTCATTGAAATTGGATTATCCAATTAGTACCAGTTTGATTTAGAAGATCAACATTTTTAGTAGTTGCAGAAAACTTACACTACCTTGGGAAAATTGGAATTTGAGTGCATTTCCAGTGTCCAATTTATACATTCAAGATATTCCTGGAAAGCTAAGACATATACTTAACATTTAAAACAAGAATCAGTGATTTCAGAATTCATTTGGTCATACATATTATACTTGGAATCGGCCTGAAAGATATTGAAGATATAAAAAGAAAGTGTCTTTGCAACTAGGATGCTACCTATACATGGATATTGGGCATTGCCACATCATCACTCTCCAACCAGGTGTATATTTATTGCCACATCATATGCCACATGGGAGGTTAGATTATTCTAATTATATTAATTAGGATAATAATTGGAGAAGGAATTAGAGTAGAAGAGAAATTTTATTCCTAAAGAGATTTGGATTGTTTCTTTATCTAAATATGAATGTGAGGCACCAATGACTTAAATAACCCTATAGGGCCGGCCATATGAAGGAAATTTAGGAGATTTGATTTTCATATCTATTTTATCTCCTATTATATTGGAATATTAGATCTAGAGTCAGCTAGTAACTCTAAAGTCTTTCCTATTTCAACTAGCATAACATTTCCTATAAAATACCATGCACCTTGAAGCATTATTAATTCATTCACATATCAATTCATAAATTCATTCAAGGAAGCACGGTTAGAGGTCTAGAGTATTAGGTTGTTATATTAGTTTTGAGGGTTTTTATCAAAGAGATTCGGCTACACCATAGTTCTAAAGCAAAGAAGAATTTCGGCCAGCATTAGTGGAGGAGTTCAACCTTGTTCTTGAAGCATATTTGGAGAAGCAAAAGAATGAAGATTAGAGGAGAAATTTGGCAGCCATCAACTATTGGATTTGTTTTCTCTTTTTTTAATTCTCTTGGTTATTCAATATATGTTTTCTTTTGAATATTTGATGGCTATTCTTAAGAACATGTGTAATTAAGTTTCTATAAGGAATATGATGTAGCCCTATTATGACAATTTAGTTTTTAATCCATGTTTGGTTCTAATTCATATTCATGGTTTATATTTCATTGTAGTTCTTAATGCTTCCATGAAAAGGTGGATAAATGTAGTATTATATTAGCTTAGGAATAAGGGATATAATATGGAAGGGCAATGAAATACATTAGAATTAGAATATTGCATGCTTTAGTGACAAATTTGACAAGCTTATTGGGTTTGCATGTCTTAGGGTTAAATTTTGATATTTAGATTAGGGATAATTAAATACCTTGTGCTTTCTAAACTTGAATGCATTAAGGAATCAACTTCTAGTTACTTTTAGTCAAAGGGAGATTAACCTAATGAACTTATCATGCATTAAGACTAAATAGAAATAATAGTGGTGAAGTCATAATCTTTGTCTCATCAAACCTTTGAGATATTTACTAATTACTTTCACTGGCTTGTCTTGCATTTATAATTGCTTTCAATTTAATTCTTGCTTTGCTACACAACATCAATCAATCAAACAAACAATCTTCTTTTACTTTTCTTAATTTGATTAACAATAGATTTAAATTTTGAATACTAAAGACATTATTCCCTGTGGGATCGATATTGGTTTTCTCATAAAAACCACTTTATTACTTGTTGATTAGTGCACTTGCGAGTTATCAATTTTCACCACAACAAGTTTTTGGCGCCGTTGCCGGAGAATAATTATTTCTAGTATTGATTTAAATTTTATTGTTGATTAAATTTCTATTTTTAGGTTTGATTTTTGTTTTTGTTTTGTGTAGGTTCGGTTTTAGCAATTGAAGAACAAAAATTGGAAAGCTTTCTTGGATCCAAATCAATTCAATTTTTGCTTCTGTTTTTAGTTTGATTTCTTTGCTGTTTTTGGATTTATATTGCTTTAGATTTGTGTTTTTCTTTGACTTTATATATATGGTTTGCTTTTTGTTTTAATCCTTTGAGTTTATTTAGTTTCTTTAATTTGATTTTTAGCTTTAATTTTAGTTGCTGATTTTTTTTTTGTTAGTTTAAATTTTTGTTTTCCATTTATTTTTCTAGTTTTTGTTTTGTTTATTTGTTTTATGAGTTTACCTTTCATTAGTGAATTATCTTAGAGAGATTTGAAAAGGTTAAGGAGAAGTGAAGTTAGAGAGACTTTGTTTAGAAATACTGAAAGAGAGGATAATATGGAAATCCAAAGTAACCCTGTAGTTCCTGAAATTCCTAATAATCAAGGTTATAAGACCATTAAAGATTATGCTGCACCTAGAAGGGTTGAGGATATATCTTATATTAGGAGACCACCCATTGATGCACCTAGTTTTAAGGTCAAACCTATTACTATGTCTATGCTCAACAATTATCAATTTGGAGGGTTAATTACATAGTGAGGATCCTAATCGACATATATTGAATTTATGTGAGTTAGTGAAATACAATGGAATTATTGAGGACACGGTAAAACTTAAGTTGTTTTTTTTACCATAAAAGATAGAACTTGGTTACAGTTTTTACCTTCAGTAAGTATTATCACTTGGGATGATCTAGCTTTTAAGTTTTTGAATAATTTTTTCTACCTATTAAAACTGCCGAGCTTAGAAACGAGATAAACGCTTTTCACCAATTTGATACAAAGTCTTAGTGTGAGGCTTGGGAGAGGTTGAAAGAATTACCAAGGAAGTGTCCACACCAGGGGATGCCCATATGGAGTCAAGTTCAAACTTTTTATAATGGGTTGAACTACTCAACAATAAATAATGTGGATGCAATTGCACGTGGTGCTTTGCTAAATAAGTCTCAAGAGGATGCATACGACCTATTGGAAGAGATTGATGAGGACATCGAGCCATACAAAGGAGGTGGTCCATATGATGGGTTGAGCTATCCAGGAGGTCCTGTGACACATAGCCAAGCAATTCAAGAAAGCTTTGGAGCTTCATATTCAACAAGCTTTGGATAAAAAGTCTGAGGAAGCTATGGATGGGCCTAGGGTGTCTACATGTATCAATTTGCTTAGCTACATTAAAGAGTATGCTTGCTTAGGCTTATGGCATGCATGGGACGCATGGATCAACCATAGGGGGCGTATAGGCTTAGAGCCTAGGCATGTTCCAACTTGAACCATGGACCTGAAATTATCTTGTAATTTAGTTTATTAGGTAAGGATATGTTATTCTTTTATTTCTTCTTTGTTTAGGGTTTATTTCCTAATTTATAGGGTTTATTATTTAAATAAACCATATTTGGAATACATTATTCTTTTCAAAAAGCCAATTTGGCCAGCAATAATAGATATGAATTATTCAGCAACATTGTGAGAGTTATTTTTCTCTTATCCTTTGTTCTTCTAGTTCACGCTTAGGGCTTGTCTAAAGAACAATTTTCCAACTTATCAATCAAATAGCGAAGCTTTGATTGTGGCGTTTATAGCAAGGTTCTTGTCTCTTTCATAAGCTTCCATACCAAGGTTCCAATCTCTCGTTGGATTGAGGGTCGAGGTCAACTTCGTAGCCATTGAACCATTGTAGAACAATCCATCCCACTAAGATTCACATCAGTTGGTATCAGAGCAAAGATTCTGCAGGTTGTATCTATCTTTAATTTGTTTATGCAAATCTAAAAAAATTACAAAACCATGACCATTAGTGTAATGCCACACTCTTTCTCCAACCAATATTGTCTCCAATTTAGCCATCACACTTCAGACAGTATGGAGTTTTTGGTCAGACATCCCAGGGGGTCACCCACAAGAATGCTCCCATTGGAGCACGCTTAACCCAGAGTTCTTTCAATCCTGAAGCCAATCGCTCTGAAAAAGCCTTGGTTGTTAAGAGAGTGCTCACTTTACATTTGAACCATTACCATTTGACACCCTTCCACACCCTGGCGATGTGGGATTTGACATCGATCTCTGCCAGTAAGGTAGCCTGCCAGTGCCTCGCACCCGCCCACACTTACTCTAGCTCCAGATCCTAGTTGTCACAATCCACCCCCCTTGGGGCCCAGCGTCCTCGCTGGCACATTTCCGGCCGGGCATAGGCTCTGATACCATTTGTAATGCCACACTCTCTCTCCAACCAATATTGTCTCTAATTTAGTCATAGCACTTCAGACGGTATGGAATTTTTAGTCAGACTTCCCAAGGGGTCACCCACAGGAATGCTCCCACTGGAGCACGCTTAACTCCAGAGTATTTCCAACCCTGAAACCAATCACTCTGAAAAGGCCTTGGTTGTTAAAAGAGTGCTCACTTTACATTTGAACCATTACCATTTGACACACTTCCACACACGGGCGATGTGGGATTTGACATCGATCTCTACCAGTAAGGTAGCCTGCTAGTGCCTCACACCCGCCCACACTTACTCTGGCTCCAGATCCTGGTCGTCACAATTAGGGTTCGTGGTTTTCTCCTTGTTTTTCAAGTTTCGCTCTAGTCATTGTTTAATTTGTCCAGTCTGCATTTTGCTTTATTTTTGTTGTTCTTTGATCCTTGTTCCTTGTTCCTTGTTCTTTGTTCCTTGTTAAAAAAAATTCAAAATTGAACGTTTATAGTTGGTTTTATTTGGGTGACATTGGGGTCAAGTTTGTTTGATTTCTTGCTTTGATCCGTTTGAAAAAAAATTTTAAAAAAATCATAGTAGCAGGTGCCTGGGGTCGTGCCTGGCCTGGCCTATTTGCTAGGCCAAAAAAAAAATTACTTCTCAAAATTTTCTTTTAGATTATAGTTTGATGGTCCTAGAGTGCTTTTTTGAACTAATTAGCACTAGTACAAAATATATATATATATACTGCTCTTTTTTTGGCCATTTGAATTCATTCTACTTCTCTTTGTTCAATAATTTTGCTAGACATTACACAAATTTTACTTAGTAATTTGATTTGAAAGGTTGAAATTGTACTTTAAAAGTTAGCCGTAGGTCTGAATTCGTCAGAACTTAGTGAATATAATTAAGAGTGGTTAAAAGCCTAGTTGAGTGTAAACATGAGTGGAGTGCCATTACCTAGAGTGAAAGCCATGAGAGAGTGATTTGTAAGGTCCATGATATTATATTTAACCAGTCTTTACAGGTTTGAAATCATGTTACAACAAGGTGAGACTTCTCAATCTAGAGGGTTTGAAGCTCCTAATGATATGAGAGTGATCATGGAGGTAATGACAAGATAGTTTGAGTAGATAAGTGCAAGGATGGGTTCAAAGATAAACTTAAAGTTTGATGGACTAGAAGAAAGGATACACTGAGTGGAGAATAGGCAGGGAACACAACGAGATGAAAATCATTACCCACGACAACCACAACGTGGAGGCTATAGGGGTGGTCACCAACGGGCTGCAATGAGAGGAAGGTGGATCAACCAACCTGGTTTTGAAGAGTATGAAGCCGACATGGAGGAAGCACAAGAAGTATTCGGTAGAGGTCCAAACCACTGGGACTATGGAGGCCAAATGAATAGTCCAAGTTATCGAGAGGAATATGATGACTTAAGCAACATCAAAATGAAGATACCATTATTTCAAAGAAAGAATGATCCAGAAGCTTACTTCGAGGTGGGAGAAGCAGGTGGAGATGATATTTGATTGCCAACATTATTCTGAGCTTAAAAAGGTAAAACTAATTGTTGTTAAATTCACTAACTATGCTATTGTTTGGTGGGATCAATTAGTGACTAGTAGGAGATTGAATGGTGAGAGACCAATTGAAACATGGGATGACATGAAATTTGTGATAAGGAAGCACTTAATTCTGAGCCATTATCATAGGGATCTGTACCAGAAATTACACATGCATATGCAACAAGAGTGATGAAGAGTACCACAAGGAGTTGGAGATAACTATGATTCGTGCTAATGTTGTGGAGGATCGAAAGGCGACCATGGCACGTTTCTTAAACGGGTTACACCGTGAGATAGGTAATGTGGTGGAATTACAACATTATGTGGAGATGGAAGAGTTGGTGGACAAAGTAATTAAATTTGAGAGGAAACTTAGGCTAACCTAGCAAACCGGTGGAGTACCAAGCGCGGGAACATATTCCAAACCAAATTGGAATAGATGTGAAGAAAGGCCTACTTGGAAGGATAGGTCTGTGGCACAACAAGAGAAGCCTAAAAAGGTTAAGGCAGACTTTAGCCCATTTTCAGGTAAACCCAACATTTCAAATACACCGAGTTTTTAGTGTTTAGGCAGAGGTCACATGGCGAAAGAGTGTCCTAATCGCCATGTGATGATTTTGAATGAGGGAGGTGAGTATGAGTCTAAGAATGAAAAATATGAGGAAGAGGAGATGCCGCCATTGGAGGAAGGTGGTGATTCCAAGTTTGACATAATAGGGGATTCTTTTGTGGTTTGGAGAGTTATGAGTGTGCAAACCAAGGAGTACGATGAATCACGACAATGTGACAATTTGTTCCACACCGCTGTTTGGTGATTGGAAAGGCTTGTAGTGTGATCATTGATGGTGTGAGTTGTACCAATGTAGCTAGTAGCCTTATGGTGGAGAAACTGGGATTGAAGACCTTGAAGCATCCAAGACCTTACAAGCTACAATGGTTGAATGATTGTGGTGAAGTGAAAGTGGTGAAACAAGTGGTGGTTCCATTTTTAATTGGGAGGTATTCAGATGAGGTGATTTGTGATGTGGTACCCATGCATGCAGGTCACTAATAATTTGGGAAACCATGGCAATTTGATTGGAAAGTGACACATGATGGTTACAAAAATCGATATCCTTTTGAGTTTAAAGGAAAGTCACATACATTGATGCTTATGACTCCTACCGAGGTATATGAAGACCAATTGAAATACAAAAGCAAAGAGAGACCTATGGTGAGAGCAAATCTGATAGTATATGCAAGAGTGAGACTGAGAGATCCAAAACACAAATGAGTGGAAAGAAAGAGAAAAGTGAGCTTTTGAAAAGAGAAAGAAAACAACACAATTTCTTTGCAAGTGAGAGTGAAATTAGGAGAGCATTGACTTTGAACAAGCCGATGATGTTGCTTGTTTATAAGGAGGCTTTATTTTCTTCTAACGATCTTGACACTTGTGTTCCTAGTTGTATTATGTTTGTTTTGCAGATATTTGATGATGTTTTTCTCAATGATCTACTAGGAGGATTGCCACTAATTAGGGGAATCAAACATCAAATCTATTTAATTCTCGGGGCACCATTACCAAATCGACTAGCCTATAGGAGTAATCCTGAAGAGACAAAGGCACTCCAAAGGCAAGTCAATGAGCTTATGGAAAAAGGATATGTTAGGGAGAGTTTGAGTCCTTGTGTAGTTCCAATGCTACTTGTACCTAAAAAGGATGGAACTTGGTGGATGTGTGTTGATTGTTGTACCATCAACAATATTACGGTAAAGTATCGTCATCCTATTCCTAGGTTAGATGAGCTTCATGGTGCATGTGTCTTTATAAAAATTAATTTGAAAAGTGGGTATCATCAAATTAGGATGAAAGAGGGTGATGAATGGAAAACTACTTTTAAAACTAAATATGGTTTGTATGAGTGGTTAGTAATGCCCTTTGGTTTAACTAATACACCTACTACTTTCATAAGGTAAATGAACCATGTGTTGCGTGCATTTCTTGGACTATGTGTAGTTGTCTATTTTGCTGATATTTTAATTTATAGTAAGACACTTGACGAACATGTTGAACGTGTTAAGTCGGTTTTGCAGGTACTCCAAGCTGAAAAGTTGTATGCTAATCTTAAACAGTATTTATTGCTTCTAATAAATTAGTGTTTCTAGGATATGTTGTTAGTGCAGATGGAATATAGGTTGATGAAGCAATTGGCCAAGACCTATAAGTGTTGGAGAGTTCGAAGTTTTCATGGATTGACAAGTTTTTACCGATGATTTGTGAAGGATTTTAGCACAGTACTCGCACCATTGACTGAAGTGATCAAGAAAACCATGGGATTCAAATGGGGAAAAGAGCAAGAGCAAGCTTTCAATCTTCTAAAAGATATGTTGCATTCTTTACCAAACTTTAATGCTACCTTTGAAATTGAATGCGATGCCTCAGGTTTGGTATTGGAGCTGTCATGATGCAAGGTGGGCAGCCAATATCTTATTTTAGAGAGAAATTGAATGGAGGAGCATTGAACTACCCAACATATGAAAAAGAGATGTATGCCTTAGTACGTGCTTTAGAAACACGGAAACACCAACATATGAAAAAGAGATGTATGCCTTAGTACGTGCTTTAGAAACATGGAAACACTACTTGCGGCCTAAAGAGTTTGTAATTCATATAGATCATGAAACTCTGAAGTTTCTAAAGGGGCAGCAAAAGCTACAAAGGAGACATGCCAAATAGGTGGAGTTCATTGAAACCTTTCCCTATGTGATCAAGTACAAGAAAGGTAAGGACAATGTAGTGGCTGATGCATTGTCAATGAGGTATGTACTACTTTCTACACTAGATGCTATATGTTTAGGGTTTGAGCTTATTAAAGAATTATATGAGCATGATGATGATTTTGGTAGCATATTTAGTGCATGTGGAAAATCAACTTTTGGAAAATTTTATAGGCATGAGGGATTTTTATTTCGTGAAAAGAAGTTATGCATGCCTAAGTGTTCACTTAGAGAGTTGCTTTGGAGAGAGGCACATAGTGGCGGGTTGATGGGTCACTTTGGTGTCTTGAAAACATATGAGGTCTTACATGAGCATTTTTATTGGCCACACATGAAAAGAGATGTGGCGAGGATATGTGAGAAATGCATCACTTATAAGCAAGTTAAGTCTACCACTAAATCACATGGGTTGTATATACCTTTTTCGATTCCTACTCATCTTTGGGTTGATATTTCAATGGATTTTGTCTTAGGATTGCCGAGGACTAGGAGTAGGATGGATTCCATATTTGTGGTAGTTGATAGATTTTTCCAAAATGGCACATTTTATACTTTGTAGGAAAACCGATGATGCATCGAATGTGACAGATTTGTTCTTTAGAGACATTATTAGAGATGCTAAGTTTCTTAGTTATATTTGGAAAACTTTGTGGAAGAAACTAGGTACAAAGTTCTTGTTTTTTACTACTTGTCATCCTCAAACCGATGGTCAAACTGAGGTAGTTAATAGAAATTTGTCTACTTTGTTACGTGCATTAATTAAAAGGAACCTAAAGAGTTGGAAGGAGTGTTTGCTGCATGTTAAGTTTGCATATAATAGAAGCATGCATTCTGCTACTAAATTTACTCCATTTGAAATTGTTTATGGCTTTAATCCTTTAACTCCTTTGAATTTAACTTCTTTTCCTATTAATGTAAAAGTGAATTTAGATGGTGCTAAAAAAGCTGAATTGTCAAGCAATTGCATGAGAAGACACGGCAGCACATAAAGAAGAGAACCAAACAATATGCTAATCAAGCCAACAAGGGCCGAAAGAAGGTTGTGTTTGAACCAGGTGATTGGGTTTGGTTGCATATGCGTAATGAAAGGTTTCCAGAACAATGGCGGTCTAAGCTATTGCCACGTGGAGATGGTCCATTCCAAGTGCTTGAAAAAATTAATGACAATGCCTACAAGATTGATATTCCAAGTGAGTATGGAATTAGTTGTACCTTTAATGTTTATGATCTCTCTACTTTTGATGCAAGTGATGATTTGAGGACAAATCTTTTGTAAAGGGGAGGGAATGATGAGGACATCGAGCCATACAGAGGAGGTGGTCTATATGACGGATTGAGCTATCCAGGAAGTCCCATGACACGTAGTCGAGCCAAGTAATTCAAGAAGGCTTTGGAGCTTTTGTATTCAACAAGCTTTGGATAAAAAGCCCGAGGAAGCTATGGATGGGCCTAGGGTGTCTACATGTATCAATTTGCTGAGCTACATTAAAGAGTAGGCTTGCTTAGGCTTATGGCATGCATAGGACGCATGGATCAACCATAGGGGGCGTATGGGCTTAGGGCCTAGGCGTGTTCCAACTTGAACCATGGGCCTAAAATTATCTTGTAATTTAGTTTATTAGTTAAGGGTATGTTAGTCTTTTATTTTTTATTTTTTTAGGGTTTATTTCCTAATTTATAGGGTTTATTATTTAGGAAACCATATTTGGTTTACATTGTTTTTCATTTTAAAATGTCAATTTGGCCAACAATAATAGATACGAATTATTCAGCAATATTGTGAGATTTATTTTTCTCTTGTCCTTTGTTCTTCTAGTTCATGCTTAGGGCTTGTGTCTAAAGAACAATTTTCCAACTTATCAATCAAAGAGCAGAGCTTTGATTGTGGCATTCATAGCAAGGTTCTTGTCTTTTCCATAGACAACGGGTCAAGCTTCCATACCAGTTCCAATCCCTTGTTGGATTAAGGGTTGAGGTCAACTTTGTAATCATTGAACCATTGTAGAATGATCCATTCTGCTGCGATTCACATTAGAGATGGCAATCAAGAATCCACAATGGGCAAGTGAAAGGAGCCAACATCCTAAGAAAACAATGGTTGTCAATGAAAGGCCAACATACTATGTCTTTACTTGAGCAATCTATGATAAAAATGAATGATATTTCTAGTGCTTTCATGCAGGAAACTAAGGTAGAAGTTAAAGGTTTAAAGAATCAAGTGCAGCAACTAGCTCAAGCACAAGTTCTTAATCCGCAAGAGAAACAAAGTGACTTAGAGAGAATAATAAGTCAACTAGCTGGATTTCAACTAGAAACAAAGAAAAAAGTTTTCAAGCTTCATGATCAAAATTGAGAATCAATTCAACAATCAAGTTGATGCCATTAAGGGACTTGAAACTCAAATAAGCCAACTACAATAAATCCTTCCAAAAATACTGGAAAAAATCCTAAGGAAGTAATGTCTATTAATTTGCAAGATGGTAAGCAACTAACTGATTCTTTTGATGTGCAGCTAAGGCATTTGAGAAAAGTGGAGGATATAGATCACCAAGAAGCCCCAAAAGCCATAGCTAAAAGGGAAAAGGTAGCACAAGGTTTGAAATGTGAAGATGTTTATCTTCCAAGGTTCAATTTGAGGTACTGAAGCCTCAAGTCTCTAAGTATATACTTCCTCATGCTAGAGGAGCCCTAGGAAATGAAAAAGAAACAAAAGCTGAGATGCTGTCCGCGGAGGAGAAAGGAGAAAAGAATTGGGAATACAAGCAACTCCCACCACCGTCATTCCCTAATAGGCTTAACAGAAGAAACTAGACTTTCAATTTGGTAAATTTCTAGATGTTTTTAAAAAACTACATGTTAATATCCCTTTTGTAGATGCTTTAGAAAATGTGTTGAATTATGCTAGGTTTTTAAAGGAAATTATGAAAAAGTAAAAGAAATTAGGAGGTCATGAGATGGTAGTTTTGAATGATGAGTGTTGTGCCATATTACAACACAAGCTATTACCAAAATTAAAAGATCCAGGGGGTTTTTCTATTCCATGTCATATTGGTTATATTAATTTTTTTAATGTTTTATGTGACTTAGGAGCCTCCATAAATTTAATGCCTTATTCTTGTTTCAAGAAGCTTGGAATTGGAAAAGTAAAACCCACCTCAATTCCTTTACAAATGGCATACCGTACAATCAAGAAGCCAAGGGGAGTAATTGAGGATGTAATCGTCAAAGTTGATAAGTTTTACTTCCCCATGGACTTTGTGGTATTAGATATGGATGAGGATGATGATGTACCTTTGATTTTTGGTAGACTTTTCTTAGCTACTAGTTGTGCTTTAATAGATGTACAAGAATGTAAGGTTACCTTTAGGGTGGGTAACAAAAAGATCACCTTTAATATCTACAAACCCACTTCTTATCCAAAAGATGAATGGTGCTATGAGATTGAGGCTTTGGAGTCAAGATTGTTCAAGAAAAGTGAGAAAAAGAATAAAGGGTCGCATGGATCATTGTTTAGTAAGAGTTGCTTTGGAAGTGGAAACAACCAACAAATTGATCCTGGATAAAGCATAACAAGAAAGTCAAGGTAAAGACTTGAAACAAACACTTTTTGGGAGGCAACTCAAAGTTTTAAATTTCTTTCTTTTAGTTTGTTTATTTTTAGTAGTTTTTAATTTTTGAATTCATTTTAATTTGTTTTGTTTTGTGTTTTTAGGTTTTAAAGAAGAAAAAATCAAAGGAGAGGTATAGAAGGTGTAATCGGCTAAGGGAGTTCTTATGATCTTGGAGTTTGCAATTTGTTTGCATTACATCCAATTGGGGGAGCTTTCTTTACCTTTACTCTTTATTTTGTTTAATTTCCTTATTTTTAATATTAAAAGCTATGTTTATCTTAATTTGGGGGTGGTTCTTGTTGTTATGAAGTTTTTTCTTCTCTAGTTTGAGTTTTTTATTTATGGTTAGGTTTAGTTTTTAAACTCTTGATTTTTTATGGCTTAATTTTTAGTTTTAGGTATTTTCTAAAATATTTTGATGAGCCTATGATAATAATATGATTGAGAATAAATTGATTCTTAGGTAGTGGAATTGTTTTGTTGTATTCTCTAATGCCTAAAGTTAAATTCACATGATGTTACTTTCAAAACTATTTTGAGCACTTTGTCCAATATGCATGATTTAGATTGTATTTTGGAGAAAGTTTGCATTAAACTAGAGTGATTATCTTTGAACTCTAGAACTAGAGGTGTAAAAATGGGCGGGTCACACAAGCACGACATGTTACAAACCGTGTTATGTCCAGCACAGAGCACGTAATGGACCGTGTCTGGCACGACACGAGTCTATACTGGGCCAGGCACAACACATGCACTACATAGGCTAGGCATGTGATGGGTTAGGCACAACACAAGCACATGACAAGCTACATGGACATACATACTAACAATTTAGGCAAAATATAAACTTAGTACAATCCAAACAATAAAAAATAATTTTTCATATAAAATATATTGTATAAATGTTTATTTTACAATAATAGACTGTGAAATTACTCTATTAAAATCTAGAGCTCAAAATTGGAAAGATGACTTAATTGATTATTTCTTAAATGTAGATTTAAATTTGAATATTGATTTGGAATAAAATATATAAAATAAAACTATTAATATATTATTTTAGTTGTAAATACTTATTGTGTTATTTACTAATTAAAAAATAAAATATATTATTTAATTGTTAATTTAATTTATTTCTAGTATTTATTTTGAATAATTTTTATTCAGCTATATAATTTTTATTATAAAAAATGTGCAAAATATAATTGGCACGAGCACGAGCATGACCATGACCCTTGTCTGACACAAGCACGATATGTGCTTAGCACGAACATGGCATGAGCACATAAGTACTTGGGCCCATAGCACGCTTGGTACGGTATGAAAATTAAATGAGCCGGTACGAGTACGACACAAAAAATAAATGGGCTGGCACAAGAACAATGGGACCGGCTTTTAAATGGACTGGGCCAGCACGACAGAGCACACTGTAAACCTCTATCTAGAACTTGCATAATTATTACTTGGGGAGAAATCCTAGAGAGATGCATTACTTTGAATATGATTTAGGCCATTTTTGTTTTGAGTTTGAGTCTTTCTAGCCTACTTTTGAAATATTTATCCGTTAGTACCATGTTTGAAATACTTTTGAAATATTAGAGATTTTTTGTTCTTTAAACCACATTGACTTACCTTTTTTAGCCTAAATATATTTTTCCTACCCTATACACATTATTAAAGAGAGCTGGTGTTGAAATGGATATATGCTTATAAATTTGTATTTAGTGGAGTAAAGTAGAAAGTAATTTGGGGGTGGTTGATGATGGTGAAATTTGGCTATTATGTATCTTTGATGAGGAAAAAGAAGTTTGAGCAAGGTATGAAAAAGAACAATTTGGCGGTTAGAAGAAAAAAAAAATAGAAAAATAAAAAGATGTTGAGAAAAATAAAAAGTTTTGTGGAGTTTGAAGGAAGGGAAGAAGAAAAGTGTATTTGTGAGGAGAAAATAAAAAGTTTTGTAAGCATATTATTCATAAATTTTCTTTCTTTTAATTTTATTCCCTTTATTTTTTCTTCTTCTAACCCATTACCCTTTAGTCTTTACATTACAAGCTTATAAAGTCCTAATGATTCAAGGTAATGCATTGAACTATATTAGTGGAGAGCTATTAATTATGTTAAGCAAATGGTGGTTCATATTTTACAATTTATATTTAGTGTAGATTTATTCAATTGCATGCTATTGAATGTATTATTTGATTTCACACACACACTTTGGAAGTACTGATTATGTTGAATAGAAGATAAGGTATTGAATTGCATGATTACTTGAAAATTACTTTTGAATTGATATGATTGTGCAACCTTTGAGGCACCTCATCAAAGTATTTGGGTATTTTATAGGAATTGTGTTTTTAGTTCTTTCTTTCTTTACTAGGGACTAGCGAAGTTCAATTTGGGGGTAGTTGATAGGCATAAAAGTTAATATTTTTATGCCATATTTTATATTGAAGTTTAGTTAGTTTTAAGTTAATTGTTAATGAAAAGAACTAAATTATTTTATTTTTCTATTTTTAGAGAAATAAGAGCAAATGCTGGAATTTATTGTACTTCTATGCAATCTTTACTGAGAAAATCATATCTGGAGCTACAGACGAAGGATTTGTTCGATTCTAGTTTCAAATTTTCTTGATTCATTAAGCTTCAATTCTGTAAAGTTTCATTGAAATTGGATCAGCCAATCAATACCAGTTTGATTTAGAAGATAAGCATTTTTAGTAGTTGCGGGAGACTTACACTACCTTGGGGAAATTGGAATTTAAGTGCATTTACAGTGTCCAATTTGTGCAATCAAGATATTCCTGGAAATCTAAGACATATACCTAACCTTTCAACTGGAATAAGTGAGTTCGGAGTTCATTTGGTCATCCAAAGTATACTTGGAATCTGCCTGATGGATGTTGAAGATATAAAAGGAAAGTGTCCTTGCCAACTAGAATGCCACCTATATATGGATATTGGGAATTGCCACTTCATCACTCTCCAGCCAGGTGTATATTCATTGCCACATCATATGCCAAATGGGAGGTCAGATTATTCTAATTATATTAATTAGCATAATAATTAGAGTATAAGAGAAATTTGATTTCTAAAGAGATTTGTATTGTTTCCTTACCTAAGTATGAATGTGAGGCACCAATGACTTAAATAACCCTATAGGGCTGGCCATATGAAGGAAATTTAGGAGATTTGATTGTGATATATATTTTATCTCCTATTATATTGGAATATTAGATATAGGGTTCGATAGTAACTCTAGAGTTTTTCCTATTTCAACTAGTAGAACTTTTCTTATAAATACCATGCATCTTGAAGCATTATTAATTCATTCACATATCAATTCATAAATTAATTCAAGGAGGCAAGGTCAGAGGTCTAAGGTCTGAAGTATTAGGTTTTTATATTAGTTTTGAGGGTTCTTATCAAGGAGATTTCGGCTACACAATAGTTCTAGAGCGAAGAAGAATTTCGGCCAGCACTAGTGGAGGAGTTCAACCTTGTTCTTGAAGCATATTTGGAGAAGCAAAAGAATGATGATTAGAGGAGAAATTCAGCAGCCATTAACTATTGGATTTGTTTTCTCTTTTCTTAATTCTCTTGGTTATTCAATATATGTTTTCTTTTGAATATTTGATGGCTATTCTTAAGAACATGTGTAACTAAGTTTCTATAAGGATTATGATGTAGCCCTATAATGACTATTTAGATTTTAATGGATGTTTGGTTTTAATTCATATTCATGGTTAATATTTCATTGTAGTTCTTAATGCAGGTTTTAATTCATATCCATAAAAAAGGTGGATAGATCTAGTATTATATTAGCTTAGGAATAAGGGATATAATATGGAAGGGCAATGAAATACATGGAAATAGGAATATTACATGCTTTAGTGACAACATTGATAAGAGCTTATTGGGTTTGCATGTCTTAGGGCTTCAATTTCGGTATTTAGATTAAGGATAATTAAATACCTTGTGCTTGCTAGACTAGAATGCATTGATGAATCAACTTCTAGTTAGTTTTGGTCAAGGGAGGTTAACCTAATGAATTTATCATTCATTAAAACTAAATAGGAATAATAGTGGTAAAGTCATAATTCTTGTTTCATCAAACCTTTGAGATCTTTATTAATTACTTTCACTGCCTTGTCTTGCTTTTACAATTGTTTTCAATTTAATTCTTGTTTTTCTACACAACATCAATCAATCAAACAAACAATCTTCTTTTACTTTTCTTAGTTTTATTAACAATAGATTTAAATTTCAATACTAGAGGCATTATTTCCTGTGGCACTACAATTGAAAGAGGTCATAAATGTCAGTGTCCAGAGATCACCGATGTTGATCCACTAAATCAACAGTTATTAACTTTGGAAGCAATAAAAACAACAGTCAGTCACATAAAAAAAGCGTAAACAATAGTTTAAAAATGGCCTGTCATTGTTGTTGTAGGTTATAAATCGACGTTTCCAAATGATGGTTCCATTGGGGATGCCATGTGTCTTGGTTGTTTACTATAGACGAAGGTTCCAGTGGGAACCGTCGTATTTGGCTACATTATAAATGATGCTTCCCCAATGGAACCATCATTTATAATGCCCCAGACACGTGGCATGCACGTGTCATTGTTGTGGTGTATATATGACAATTCAAATTGAAACCGCCGTTTTTGTTCTACATTATAAACGACTGTTCCACATTGCAACTGTCGTTTATAATGGTTGGCAATTAAAGACATCAGTTTTGGTGTGAACCGACGTGTTTGTTTATAATGCCTGGCGCAGACTACCCCCTGCTGGGTGAAAAAGAAAAAAAAAATTAACAAAAACGACAAGCCCAAGTCCAAGCCAGTCGTTTTTACTTAAACAGAGCCGTATTGGAGCTGTGAGTAAAAACGACTGACCAAGGTCCAGGCTCATTGTTTTTGCCGCCGTTTGCTCCTCTTCTCCATTGTGGTCGGATTGCTGCTTCATTTCAAAGCATAATACTTCATTTTCAACCCCAAGACTTTAATGTGAGTACTCGGCAATCTTGAATATTTTTTTTTTTACCGTTTTAAGGGTTTGAACCTGTGAAAACTCAACTTGTGCCCGTGAAAATGCATTATTTTGTGCTCGAAATGTATTTTGAAGTTTGAATATTGAATATATTGAATGTATTTTGTTATTGTGCTCGAAAAATGCATTATTGTGCCCGAAAATATTGAATATATGTAGCCAAAAATGTTGTGCTCGAAAAATATTGAATATATGGAAAAATGCATTATTGTGCTCGAAAATGTAATATGTAGCCGAAGGGTTTTGTGTAAAATGTATAATTTTATTGAAATTATTGTGTAAATGTATGACACTATTAGTTTAGTTTAATTAGTAATTATGTATAAGAGTTTTGTAATTATTATTGTTGTGTAATTAGTAATTAGTATTGTTGTGTAATTAGTAATGTTATTTTAATTATAATTGTTTACAATTATGTATAATTTAATATAACAAATTTATTATTTACTGTTTTTTATTAGTTATTATTTTTTGAATTGAAAACATATTTTTAATTAAAATTTTATTAAAAATAAATATATTTAATATATAAAAGCCAAAAAAAAAATATATGTATAAATGACAGGCTACATGGAACTGTCATTTATACACTTATTATAAACGACGGTTCGAGCATGGCCACGAGGCACGTTTAAATACATAAACAACGGGCCATTGAACAAACCGTCGTTTTTAACATGCCACATGGACCTTTATATACGCTGGTCTATAGTTGTTGCCCGTCGTTGATAATTTCACCCTTGTGGCATCCAGATGGCTTTAGCAATGTTAAAAACGACGGTGTGATCCGTTGTATTAAACATTTAGACGTTGGTTTTTAATCGTCGTATTTGTTTGTGACTATATAAGACGCCTCTTTTCACGATAGTTTGTATCCATCGTATTAAACACTTAAAACGTTTGTGTTTACCCGACTTTTCTGACCCTTTTTTTTAGTGGCGTGAGATCGATATCGGTTTTCTAATAAAAGTCACTTTATTACTTGTTGATTCGTGCACTTGCGAGTTATCAATTTTCACCACAACAGTGACCTCTCTTGGTAGTGTGGTAGAATGTCATCCCATGATTAAATTTGTTCATCATTCCATGAAAAGCTCGAGTTGAATAACAATTGAGCTTGTGTTGGTTCTTGGAAGTGATTTTGCTCTTGAATGTCATAGTCTTACTCCTCTTGGACATCACTTTGTGACCATAAGGGATTTGAGTAACTTGCCCATCCTATATATGAATCTCAAGAGCAAATGGTTTTCCTTGGCAATCCATATCGGATGATCACCTCCACACCGAAGACATGATATAGCTTGATCTCCTCTCTTTCCATATTGATCCCTATAAGCTTAATAGCCATACTCTTGAAATTCCATGTCTTCACCTTTCAAATCTGGTCAAACAAAACCTAACTACAGCAAAAAGAAAAACTATACTATGATTAACTAAGAAAAATAAAGAAAACAACAACTAAAGTAACACAACAAAACCGAAACAAAACTCTAAGGAATATTAAAATGCAAAAGCAAACAAATGGAAAAACATGCAAACAAACAAAAATGCAAAACGATATGCTAAAAACTTATAATCAAACACATGCAATAATGAAAACTAAATAGCAAAAAGAAATTCAAACTCAAATCAAAGATACTAAACAGAAACTTAAAAAAAAAAAATTGAAAATATGTAAAAATAAATTAAAACATTATCTCAGTTATTTAAAATGCAAATTACTAAACAAAAACTATTTTTTATACAAATTTTTTTCTAATTACTTTAACTACTAACTAAACTAATTACCAATGGGAAAAAAAAAACTCAAAAGACAACTTAAAAAGTCAAAACAAATTTGAAAAATGAAAGACGATGGAAAAATAGCTTTGCTGTCCAAATTCTGGGCAGCAGCTATATGCATGCAAAAATTCTGAATCTAATTCAAAACTTGCAAAATTTGAACCAAAATTAAGCTATAAAACTAGGACACATAAAACAATAAATAAAAATAAAAATCACACATAGAAAATTCGATTTGATGGCATAAATACCTCCAAACCAGAGAGCTACAAAAATATAGAAGTTTTTTTTTTTTTTTCAAACTAGCTACCTTCTAATTAAACAACCAAGCAGCAACTGTAAAATTAGTCTAAACACTCATAACATGCACTAAACTAATTACCAAACAAATATACTAAACAACAAGTAAAGACACAAAACAAAATTCACAATTGATGGTGAAAAATGGTTGCTGTCCAAATTGGGCAGCAGCAATAGCTCAAAGAAAAATTCAAAACTAAATTAAAAATATGCAAAACTTGAAAAAATATTAATCTACTAGACATACAAAGAAATGAAATATAACATAAAAGAAACAAAGAAAATCAAATTTTGTTGCCCAAAAGACACCAAACCCGTGACCTTAAAGACAGATCTTTTTTTTCTAATTTTCCAAACTGATATTTATGACTCAAATAAATATAAAAAAAATGGGCAAATTTATAAATGTTACTTAAGAAGTACTGAACATACAGACCAAAGGAAAATAAAATCTCTAGGTGACCAAATAATTAATTCAAACAAAACTTGGACAAAAACTGAAAATAATTGAAAATAAAAACTAACAAATATTATGTATTCTTCTTTGACACAAAGCAATTAAACAACAAATAGGACTCAACTGAAAAAAAAAATAAAAATTTACCATAATAGAGCAGAAACTCGAGTATCCCAACTATATCAGCACTCCCAAAAGCAACAACAACTAAACCAACATCTTTATTAGAAAAAGGAAAAGAGTACATAAAGAGAAAAGAAAGAAACATCAAAGTAGAAACCCCTAGCTTGCCTTAGTAAAACTCTTTTAGCAAAAAACTCCAGTGGGAAAAACCCCAGAAAGGAAAAAAAGTGCTTGCAAACCAATACAAATAAACCGAACAATGACCAAACAACCAAAGAGAAAAAATGCAAGCCAAACAATAAACTCAAAATATGAACCTAAAAGAGCTATCCCTAAAAGATCATTCAAATGAGCTGATTAGAAAACCAAGCCACTTCCAAAAACTAAATAACATCTTTAGATAGCAAATCAGCAACCTTATTACCTTCCTTATAAATGTGAGTAACCTGAAAACGAATAGAATTAATGTAATTAAGACAACTGCACCATCTAGTATGTAAACACCATGGAACATGGAAGATCTTCAATGCATAATGTGAACAACACAAGTGAATCCACTAACCAAATAGTATCCTAGCAAAGTAACTCTGTCAACTCTAAAGCATAGATTGGCGTATACAACTCTTCCTCAAAAGCATGCAAGCAACGAAAAGGAACAACAAAACAACCTTTGATCAAGCCTCAAGAAGACCAAAAAATGCCACCACCACAGCATTTAAACCCCCCCCCCCCCCAGACTTACTATCCACAATTGCAGCATCCATATTCACTTTAAGCTAACCTGGAGCTGGAAGAACCCAAACAACCTAAATAATTTTCCAAGCCTTCCTTGGAACTGTAGATACATGAAGCCTATGTAAAATAAGCAGTTTATCAACCCAATTATGCATGCAACCTGTTTGAATGGAAATAGCGTCCCTAATAGCTTGCCCAATAGAATAGAAAACAAGATGCAAAAGAAGCAGAACCCCCACATGTAAACACTTATACCTCGCAAACCAAATGGAGGAAAAACAAGAAACTATACTTGAAAGAAAAATAGCCATCCCTTGCTTACTTTCGAAGTTTGTTGAAACATAATTAAAGGGTAACCATATGTGACAAAACTAATCCCAAATAAATTATAGAGATATTGCCAAACTGCAGAAGCAAAAGGGCAAGGAAGAAATAGATGGTTTACTGTTTCCACATCAAATTTATAAAGACATCTAAAAACCAATTGAAACCCCCTTCGACACAAAGCATCATTAGTTTGGACACAGTGATAAAAAAAAAGTCACCAAAAGAACAGAGACTTAGATGGCTGGATGAAAGGCCTTCAAATCCAAGAAACTCAATTCTCAATCTCAAGACTCCAAGCATATGAAGAAAAAGTTCATAGAAGCAATATTACAAAACATAGAACAAGTCCAAGCCAAACTATCATCAGCATTCCTATTAATTTTAATCTAGTCAACACAAGCAGCCAAACTAGGATAGCCAATAACAAAAGTAAACAAAGAGTACATTGACCATTTACATGCAATAAAGAAAAAAACCTTTAAATCTGAGTCCCAAATCTGATTTTGAAGCAAAAGAATATTAATAATATATTTTCCCAGCCAATTATCATGGAAAAAGAAACCTGGGAATTACTATCCAAAAGTTGTTAGTAATTAATCCTGATTTACTACTATTTTATTAGTCTCTTAATTTTCTATGGTATTACCTTAATTGCTACATTTACAGAGTTAATGTTTTGGCTGTTGGTATTCCTTTAGTGATACGGTGCGTTTCACTTGGAGTCGGTTGGTTTCTTGCAGCTTCTGAGATGATTCCACATGGCTGCCTCATAGCCCTCAGATCTTGCCGCATACTGTTTCACTTATATTTCTTACATGCACTGAAGCTGGAGTACTGTATAATTTTTCTAGAGTTTTTAGAGAGAGAATAGTGAGAGAAACTCTGAGTGTTCTTCTATTTGTTCTTTTTCTTCTTCCTTGTTCTTGTACTCTTCTATGTGAGAGTTTGTGAGATTTACTTTGTGTAAATTGTTCTGAGTGTTTGTGAGTTGAGGGTTTTTGAAGTTCTACTGTGTGTAGAATGCTCTTAGCTTGTATTTACTGGATTTCTTCAAGATTATAGCATAAGCTCCATTACCAGAGCACCGTTGATGTAGATAGAGTTTATTTTGTTGAACCACATAAAATCTGTTGTGTTTTCTTGTTGATTTCTTTTCTTTTTCGGTCCAAAGTTGTTTTATGTTTCTTGTTTTTCTTTAACAAAAGCCAACAACATTCTTTATAAATAGTAAAACTTAAAACCCAAATAGTCGACCATATAGAAGAAGTAGCAAACGTAGTTTTACACAAAAGAAAATCATAAACAAAATATTCTTCATTCATGATTCTCCAAGCAAACTTCCCCAATAGCGCTTAATTAAAAATTTCCAATGTTTCTATACCAAGACCTCCCAACGACACTAAACGGGAACATATATCCCAATAAATTATGGCTTCTATTTGTTAAGCTATTGGATTAGTCCATAAAAACATCCTCATAGCACGATTCAACTACTTAATAAGAGCTTAGGTCCATTTATAAATCAGAAAAGTACAGACAAGGGTAGGAACAATAACAAAGTTAATCAAAGAATCTAGACTTGCGAAAGAAAGAAACTGAACCTTCTAGGAGTCAAACTAATTTAGAATTTGGTCAATTATAGGCCAAATATAAGCAACCTTAGAACGACCTTGAAACAAAGGTACCCTTAAATAATTAAAAGGAAACTTGCAAGCTTTTATATTATATCGACTAAGTAAATCTCAACGAAAAGGAGTAGAAGTATTGTTCTAAAATAAATATACAATTTAGCTCAATTTACGTATGTATCGGAAATAGCACTTTTCCAATTGAAAGCATCCATTATCTAATTCAAATGTGTTGTCGTATTCTTCAAATTAAGAAGGATATCGTTTGCGTAAAGCAAATGAGTAAGATCAATCCTTTACCTAGAAGAGAGCATCGGAGAGATGTTACCCTGAAGATCCAAGTGAGATAAGTAGCTGCTACTGAAATCTTTAGCAATACAAAACATGAAAGGCGAAAGCGGATCCCCTTGACGAACACACGAGAACAAGAAAAATAATCCTTCAAAAATTTATTAATAAGAATGGAGACTCTAGCTGAATTTGTAGAAATCCAATTGCAAGAATTCTCTGCAAAACCAAATTTGCATGAAACCATAAATAAGAAGTCCCACTGAAGCATGTCAAAAGCCTTTTTTGGTGTCAATTTTCAACATTATAGTACCACAAATGCATTTTCTCTCCAAATGTTAATGCAATTTGAAGCAACAACAATGAAGTCCTGAATCTAGCACCCTTTATTAAAGCTCGGGAGCAATAATACCATTAACAATTTCAGCAAGACGGTTTGAGATAACTGTTGTAATAACTTTGTATAAAAAGTTACCAAAGCAATAGGACTATAACTTTCAATATGGTCCACGTTCTCAACCTTAGGAAACAAAATTAAACTATTGGAATTCAAACCTAGATAAATGGATCTCGAAGAGAAAATGTACCTTACCACCTCACTCATGTCTTTACTAAAAATCTCCTAGGCAAACTAAAAAAATTACTTGTAAACCTATCTAGACCAAGAAATTTGTTTGGAAAATTGATTTGATTTGAGAAATGGTTGGATACTGGTGATTGGAGACTTATTAATGGACGTACCACACAATAGTAATGAGTACTGATATTATTGAAATATATGCATGCGCTTGTTATTTCATCATCTGCTATGTTCAGATGACAAAAGCGAGACGAGGTTGCTTTGCTAGAGAGATGATGAAGTTCCTAAAACAACACTTTTATGATGTTAGATTGCTGTGATGTCATCAGAAAGTTGAGGATTACTTGGTACACCATTATATAGTGTGGTACATAATACGTTGGTTTTGATAATGGATTTTTATACATATTAGATCTTTAAATGGTTTATTATATATCACAAAACGATGGTGATAAAGTTAAGATTGATGGTGATGATATGATGATTTTAAATGAATGTTTTGAAACTTGTGTAATGATCAAATAATCCCTGTGATTTAATAAAAATTTAAATCATGATTTTAATGATTTTAATTGATGGAGATAGATACACGATTTTACCTTGATAAATTTGATCAGTCTTAAATTGTTTTCATGTGCAATCTCTCAATCTCCTTCACGCTCAACCCCTCTTTCTTCCTTATGTTCTGCTTTCTCATTTCTCTGATACCAGATCTCAAGTTCCCCTATCTTTTCCTACCCTCACTGTCTACCTAAGCTAGCAAACCTTGCCATTTCTCAAAGTCAACTTCTCATATTTTTCTCTGTCTTTCCCCCCTCTATATTTCTCCCTTGAGCCCAACCTTTCTCTCTTACTCACAAAGACTAATATCCCCTTTCTTTATCCATCCCAAAACCGTTCTTTCCCATCCAAAGACCAAACCAGTTTTTATCATCCATAATAATAATAATAATAATAAGGGATATTGGTACGAATATACCCTAAACTATATTGGAGTTTGTACTCCAAACTTTTTTTGGCATTTTTCACCTTAAACTTTGAAATATTCCACCATTAGTTCTTTTTGAGTTTTCCCATTGAAACCATTAACAAATGAGCATGTGTGGCTCATGTGACTTTAATGAAAGAGCAAATAGAGTTGTTTTGCACCTGCAGTCCTTCTCGCGTGTTCCCATCTTCTTCTTTAGTTTTTTCTTCACTTATTCTTTTTCTTCAGAATCATCCATTACCAGCACCAAGAACAAGGTGAATTTCATAAATGAAATAATCATTTTCCCTCATGCCTCTTCAACCTCTCTTGAAAATTACTTGAAAAGTCTGTTCAAACACTCCTCTATATTTAGCCATATAGCAATAAAAAAAAAAACCCATATCCAATGCTATGAGCGTCACATCAGCAAGATTCGTTGACACATCCCCTTGAACTATCCTTTTTGCTTATTAGCCATCAACAACTATAGTTTTTCCAACTCCAGGCTCTCTAGTTAAACCAGGCCATTCTTTGTTCTCCTTGAGAGAATCCGAACCACTCTTCAAAAATGCAGTTGAGATTAAAGATGAATGCCACAACAAGATGGAGCAATGTGAATGGAGCAACTACAAAAAATATGCTCTTTTACATCATACAACTAATGTTACTGAAAGCCTAAAAAATGTCGGGAATATTTTTTTCTGACGCTTTTAATGGTGTTTACAAGTTTACAAACACATATGATGTAATGAAAACTTAACAGAAAATGCCAGTATATTTTTGCGGCACTATTTGCAACATATAATGGAAATCTAGTTTATAGTATTTGCGACATTTCTCACAACATATAATTAATCTCGTTAAAAAAATTTACGACACTATAAAAAAGTGATGAGATTATTATTTGTGCATTTTTCCTAATCTCAAAATTATTTTTTGCAACATTTCGTTAAATAATACAAAAAACTTTTAGTGAAAAAGTGCTTTTTACATGTTGTGACGCACATTTCTGTTGTGGAATGTAAAATCTATTGGCTTTTCTTGCTATAATATTTTGTACCCATACTAATTAGTTATGAAAATTCACTTTTAGTTGCAAATCATTTATTATTATTATTAAGTTATGGGACACTTCTAAAATTGCAATTTACATAAAATGCATAATATTTTATTACCACCAAATATCTTTTACATTAGAATTCCAACACTGTATTACATACAATAAGATTACACCAATAAATGAAAAGGAAAAAAGAATAGATTCTTTGTAAAAGTCTAAAAATGAATTTCAGTTGCCAAGTCTGTCAACCATCTTTAGAGAATGCTCAACATGCAACGGATCCTAAATCCATTGCTCCTATTGTAGCAGCAAGACCACAACTGACATATTCACAAATAAAGAACACAAATGACATTAAATTGATCACCTGACAAGCAATAGATAAAAAGAACATAGAAAAAGATTAGAAAGTTCACAAGAAAGAGCATAAATGACACAACTCCAGTAGAGCTCCTAGCAGACAACTTACGCAGACTTTCTAATGTATGAACCCCTGCATATGCTTAACAATTTCTTTGATGGTCATGATACTGTTGAACCTGCATATGTAGTGGTCTTTGCCCTGTTGAAGTGCTTAGGATGTACAATTGTAAGATCCCAGCTTTTCTTCTACCAAGTTTTGGTTCGAAATTTTATATTTGATACCCCTAAGTTACATGTTTAATAAGTTTTATTAGAAATGATTGGAATACAGTCTTACAATAAATTCCTTGATTTACAATAAATTTATAATTCAAAAGGATATTCCATAAAGTCAAAAAGAATTAATTTGGTTGTTAAAATTACGTTTACAATGAAATACTGACATTTTCACTTGCTACTTAAAGTACCTTATGATTAACAACATTTACTGGTAGATCTATATTCAGATAACATCATTGAGGATATGATTGGTTCTTGATATCCACGAGGATCAGGCAAGCAAGCCTCAGCAGACAGTCTGTTGTATTGAAGCTTACACCTCCAACCTTGTAGTCCAGTTCAGAGCATAGAGATTGATACAGATAAAAGGATGTCTAAGAAATGACAAATGATATTATACTGTCAAAAGCTCCCTTCTTGAAAAATTAAAATGCATTGCTACAAACTGTAAAAGTAATTTACAATTAAATTTGTTGTCTAGAAGCAAAGTTTAGGTTGCAAAAAATGCTACAATAAACAAATTAAATGGTTCAACAGGAAATTTAAGTAACGAAAATCACATGCATCTGAAATTAAAAGCATATGAACCTATAAAAGAAGTAAAAAATAATAATAAAAATTGACCATTTGGAACACAACAAAAGAAACAAGGACAGTAAAATGTCTGCCATATATAGGAAGTTTTCTGCAATGGTCAAGAAAAGTAAAAGTGTTTCTTAGGTAACAGTAACCACATTAATTAATGCCAAATGTATATTATTACAAAAAAGGAACACACACCTGACCAAAGAAGAGATTATAAGTTATATTCCCAAATTTAGTAGTACGAGAGAACTTGGGAGGTATTTGCTCAGTTGAAACGAAGGTCACCTGAAATAAGAGCACGCCCAACAACCTTAATGATGTGGCTCAAAATATGTCATGCTTCAAAATTTCAGCTTATATGATTTGCAATTATGTTCCAGTACTTGATTCATTGATCTTATTCATTCATGAAACACGATCATGTGAAAAAAAGATCTCCACATTTGACATAATATTGTAATAACGGAAAACATGGAACAAAACCTAAGCGGAAGATCCACCAAGTTCAACAATCCCAGTTTTAGAGGATCACCTCGAAGAGTGCCAAGGGCATAGTTTGCAATAACCCAAGTGCATGTATATCCCTTCATTAGAGCCTAACATACCATAAATTTCAGTACTATGCCTTTAGAAAAGTAACTCAGGAATTTAAAACCAAGTTATGCACATTAAGATTGTAGGATAAAATCAGCAACATAATTCTTGATTATACGACCACTATATATCAACGTGTTCTATAAAATATTGCTAAAATTGAAAATACAGAACTAGGTTAAGATCAATTGATGGTAAATGGCAATATCTAAATAATAATAATAATAATAATAATAAAACTAATTGTAAAATAGCAAATTCTTAACCACAATTCTTCCCTATTGAAAAAACAGAAAATTGAACACCCGGCTCCAGCAATCGGAACCCTGCTGTAGCCATAAGCCTAATCTCCGTATCCTTCCAGATCTCCTTGGAACTCGACCACTGTTGGTATAGTTCAAACCCCAACTAAAATATCAAACTCTAATGCAACAAAAAGGAGAGATTTAAAAGCTAAAAATATAACGGCGAGAGAGAAAAGCAAAACACTCCTCGCCAACAAAACTGAACTGGCATCGAATAGTCATCGAGTTATAAATTGAAACCCAAAAAAAGTCGTAACCAAAAAGCAAATGAAGTGGAGGTTCATTGTATAGAAGATCTACGATCCTGATTAGTAGAAAAATATATTTATTTTTGAAAATAAACAGCACGTTTTTTGCTACATTACAGAAAATGCGAAGATGGAGAGCTCTTCCATCTCTCTCCATCTCGCCTTCTTTATAAGCGAATGAAGAGTAAACCAGATCTAACGCTGACGAGAGAGAAAACAGTCAGAGAAAACAGCTAGGCTTCGTGAAAAAAAGGGTAAAGGAGGAGAAGATCAATAAAGAAAACTGAAAGCGGGAAATGGAGTTTCGGTGCCGAAGATAAAATAAAATATTTAACCCAATTAATTTTTTTTCATATATTTTGTTTAAATCTCATATATGTGATACTTTCACTGCATTTTAATAAAATGCTAAAAAAAATATTTATTTTCTCCACAATAAACAAAAAAAAAAAAAAAAAGAGTATCGGGAAAGCAAATATTTTTTTTCACATTTTATAGAAAGCGCAAAAAAATATTTTTGGTGAGTACTCGTTGAAGGACTTTTTGTAAAAGACAACCCCAAAGATTACAAATTGTCGAGCAAGTCCTCTTCCGGCTCTCCACTGGCGTCAAACATTTGGCTTGCTTGATTGAGAGGCGATATTTTTGTTTAAAGGTGAATGTGTGTGAATTTGTTTGGATTCATCCTCCTTACCTTCTTATTAGTTAGTACCTAAAATCAAGCTCAAAATCCAAAAATCCTTAGTAAAATCTTCAAATCATAGTTTTCAAAATATGATAAAAAAAATTAATGAAAGCAAATATATAACTGAATAAGAAAACTAGGATTTCCACGTAGAACATCAACATGAACCACAAGGAAACCTAGATGAATATATTAAATAAAATAAAATTTAAGATATAAAAGTATAGACCACTAGCAAAAGCTATGAAAAGTTAAAAACTAGCAAATTATATATTTATCAAATAACTCTACAGAAATTTAACAGAAACAATAAGTACTTTTGCCTTTAATATCTTTTGCATAGAATTTTGGTAGAAAAAAAGTAAGTCAAATCATCATTCGGTGCCAGTTTAATCAATGACATACTTCGACAAAGCATCAACAACCTCATTGCTTTCAATTAAATTTGTGAAACATTAAATGGATGGAAAAAAAATTGTTGTAGACAGGAAGACCTTGTTGTCTTTTATCTCCACATACCAAGATTTTTTGTTGAGTAAATTAACAACATAAGATGTGTCACTTTAAACCATATAAAGTTCCAATTAAAACTCTTTATGTAGTTAAATCACTGCAACTAATTCAGCTTCAAAAGCACAACATTTCATATACAATTGCAAAATAACATTTAACAAAATCACACGAAGTCCTAAAAATACTGCCGCAGCCAACTGCAGCAGGACTACCATTAGCCACTCTATCTGTGTCAAGCTTTACACAACCAGTATTTGGGAAGGACCAAGCAATTGACATTAACTTATGGGGGGGCTTGTCCGCATGCCTTTAACCTCAAAATCATGTAAGATCAATCTCTCTTCAACTGCATTTTTCATATATTTGCAATATAATAAGTTAGCCTCACAAATTGGTCTCCTAATGAAGAGTACCAACGCATAGGCAGTAGAAATTTCTTCCTCTTGAAACAATGTCTTATTTCATGCAAACATGTTGGTGTAAAACACAACAATCAGTCGTCTCAAGTGTGCGAACATGCCACTTCGAACCTATGACAGTCCAAAGAAAAATAAAGTGTGCGCCAATTGTATTAATTATTGATAACAAAATAATTAAAAGTTATAAAATGCATTTCACATCAAAGAATTTTTAATTAAAAATTTTCAACTAAAACACTTGACTACTCGAATTAAATTCTAACGAGAATAAACTAAATATTCTATGTTTCAGGTGTGTGTAGATGCGCGAGTCATTTTTAAAGTTGGACAAGCTTCAATTTATAAGTGAAGAGATTTCAGAAAACTTGTTGCGCTTCCGATGTGGGATTTTTCCAATTCCAACTTCAATGCCACTTATTTATATTCGTGAAAGTCCAATGCACATTCATCTCCAAACAATGTGGGACAATTGCTATTTTCCAAAATCAAATTTTAATAAATATTAATTTTCTTAAAAAATTAATATATGGTACAAACATTGCCCCCCTTGCTTTGTAATTTTGTTGTAGATAAAAAATTACAAAGTGATGTCGATTCTTCCAGTATTAAGACATGTCCTTGCTCAAATACTTTCCACCAATTAAAATTGTCGTCATCCTCAAATTCCAAGTTTAACCTCAAATTTAATGGACTGCCTTTTTTCTTTTTCTTTTTTTATATTTCCTTGCAGCATACGGAGTCACAGACGGCATCAACCGATCCGCGGCGCAATTGGGTCGGCGGCGAGCAGGAGTTAGATTCGGTGGTCTGCCGACTTACCAAGACGTCCTTACTACCTGAATGGAATCGACGACGTCGCCGAAGAATGTTGCATCAGGCTTTGCGTCGGAGAAAAGTGCTAGATGCGCAGATTAGGCTGCTGGACGGGGACTGGAGGCTGCTGGGCTTGAGCTGGCAGGCGGGTGGGCTGTTGAGCTGGAGCTGGTACGCGGGCTTGGTAGAGTAGTTGGGCGCGGACCGTGGGCAAGAGCTTGGCTGGACTCGGGCGCACGTAACGGGCTGGATTCGTTGAGCGCACGGAATGCTGGCTTGGAGCTGGGCGCGGACCGGAGCGTGAGTTGGGCTGGATTTGGACTTGGGCTCGGGAGCGCCATGGGCAACTGGACGCGCTGCTGGAGCTGCGCTGGACCGTGTAAACGGGCTAGATGTGGGCTTACTTGGATCTGCAGCTGGAACCTAGGCTTGGCTTTGCTGGATGCGCGGGCTAGACGTGGATGCAGAGGGATGGGTTGACGCATGGAGAATGCAGCTTGGACTTGGATGCAGGGTGGGCTGATCACACGTGGGCCGACGATGCGCGGAATGGACGCCCGGCTGCTGGGCTGGAGCGCGAGCTAGGCTTTGGGCAGCAAGCTGAACGTGGAACTGTAGCTGGACATGACTCCGTTTTCTTACATTCTCGACCTGACTCAACTGCATCTAGCCAATTTTGAAGGTAATAAATTCAACTTTATATTGGATCACCCTGACACGGCAATTCTTTAAAGGCTAGTGGACAAGCGGACTTTCGACCTGCTTACTTTCCATTATATTCACACATTACATCGGTTTGAATATATTGGTCATGGATTTTGGCATTTAGCCGAATTCTTTTGACATGGCCTTGAAAGCGGCCTGACATAGCCGGCTAAAATTGCATCAAATGGCCGTGTAGTTTTTTCGGCCAAATTTTTTTTTTTCTGACGTTACTTTTGCAGGGCATTGCCCCCAGTATCATATCCTCTAGCGTCTGATCTGACATTCGATCTGCATCCGCTGGACAACGTTCTGATTCTATCATGCCAGCTAAAACTAGGATCCAAATGACAAAGGCATGGTGACAACTGCGTTGACCATCACTTCATCCACGGTTCCAAACTTGATAGTTGACGACTTGATGGCTGAAGAAGCAACCATGTCTTTTTTCAACGGATTATTGTCCATGTCCTTTAAGCACGATTGGAGTTCTGCACTTTGCCTTCTGATCCATCTCTTTGCGGGTTTCTTCTCTCGTGAAGCTCCAGATAAGATGCCAACTTTCTTGGATAAAACTGCGATTTCAAGTCTTTTATCCAGGTCGTCGAGATATGACCCCAACTCCTTTTGCAATGTACCATCATTTTGCTTATCTGGTTGACATGCTATCCGACTTTCAGCATACTGGCGCTGCATCCACCTATTCTGGATTTTTTTAAGCAAATGATAGGGCTTATATCCTGCACAATACCAACGATCTACCTCCATAGCATTTGGCTTAAAAGTCTTTGGCTCCTTGATATTCTGAGAAACCAATTTTGTCGGATGGTTTCTAGAAAAAGTGACTTGAAAATTGGGCTCACTTTGCCCCCCATGGTGTCGATCGTTCACCTTCACTGATCCATTCTGCAACTTCGGTCCCAGACGTCGGAAAACATAATTTTGATCGTGGCTTTCCAGTGGTGGCTTTGTCATGTTAAGTTTCTGATTCCTCGTCGGACGCCTTATCCCGCTTTCCTCAACCTCATGCTCACAACGAGTACAAAGCACTTTAAAAGGAGATTCGGCCTTTTTGGTCGAATACTCTATTCTAAACTTAACATCTCTCTTCCAAACTCTTCCGGATGACATCTGTCGCAGATCCACCCTAAATCTGAATTTTGCCAAGTTTGAAATATTGGCCGAAACCATGTTCGCTTCAGCTGATGGGAAATAATTATTATCCACTTCCATTATTTCTTTTCCTTTCTCTGGGAACTTTAACGCTCCCTTGTCAATCATCACCTGGATAGCGTTCTTGAAGACTACGCAATTGATAGTCTGATGTGACCATGTACCATGTCATTTGCAGTATGGCTTCTTCTTCATCTTTTCAACTGTTGGTAGGATACGACCGTCATGTAATTTAATTACCTTGTTGGCCAGCAGGTAGTCAAAAACCTGATCAGCTATGGAAATGTCGAAACCGTAGACCTTCTCCGATTCGACCCGATTCTTCTTCATGTCCATGACTAGTTGAGGAGTTCTCTGGTTCTTTGTCGGTATAGCCAAAGCTTTACAAATGTATGGACAGGTGGCCACCACTTCTGCCGCATTAATTTCAGCTGCTCCTTCAGTACTTTCCTGGTCATCAGCCTCCACAACGTGAATTTCAGTATTTGGGTCCTTGTAAGACCCTTTGGACGAATTCTTCCTCTGATACTCTTCCCTCAAGATGCCTTCATATCGAGTGGTTCGAGAGACCAATTCGAACAAGTTATAGAATATTTTCCCCTCAAACTTCTTTCAAAGTTTGTAGCTTAGTCTGCCTTGTGCTAACTTGACGAACTCCTTTTCCTGTATGTCTAAGTGACATCTGATCCTCACCTTTTTGAATCGGGTTATAAATAACTGCACCGACTCTCCATCCATTTGTCACAGGCGCAATAAGTCAGCCAAGAAAATCTACGGCTCAATCCTGTAGAATTGCTCGTGGAACTTCGGCTCAAATTCTTGCCAGCTATGGATCGAGTTTGGCTGCAAGTTGATGTACCAGGTGAAAGCTGGACCTGTCAAAGAATTCGCAAATAGTCACAGCTTTAGGAAATCATTGGCCGCTGCTTCTCCGCATTGGATAGTGAAACGGCCTATGTGCTCCACGGTGGATTGTCTTTCCTCGCCAGAAAATAGGGTGAAGTAAGGAAACCTGAATCCCTTAGGAAATTCAATCCTGTCAAAAATGTTGGGGTAAGGCCTCCTATAAGACGGGCGTCTAGTCCGTCTGAATGCAGGACCCATCATCTCTTGGATGATGGTCTCGATGGCTTCCCGATCCATGCCTTGGCCGTTGTTCATCAAGTTTGGTCCATTCCTCCATGCCGGGGCATGGAAGTCTGCTTGATAGGCGTAGGTATCATAGTGTTCATTCCTGTAGTTCTATCCAAAATGCTCCGCATGCCCCTTGCCATGAATCTGGTTCCGAGCTAGAAGGTTGGGGTACATCTGGACATCCGATTTCCCTCCATGTACATTGGGTACATCCTAGAAAGCTTGCATCGTCTGTTCTTCCCGACCATCCCTCACATTTTGGCCTAAGTTGTCAGCATGCCCGCCGGCAGGACCATTGTTCCTTGCCGGTGGGGGAATGTAAGTTTGGACTTGTCGTTCAGGCATAATCCTTACATCATTTCCACTGGACCCGGCCTGAAAGGCTGGTGCCTCAGTCCTTGGTGTGTTTCCATTGGGTATGGCCTGAAAAACCTGCACCTGTTGTTCCTCTTGGCCGTTAGTTGGCCTTGCTCCATGCACCTGTTGGATCATCTGCATTTGCTGGCGTAGCAGTTCCATGATTCCTGGCAACATTAGCTGCTAGGTCTCCTGGAATGTTTCCATCTTCAGGTGATTCTCCCTCAGATCTTGGGATAGTTCAAGGATCGAATCCCTGGCAGACATCTCTGTCATGTCCGGAGCCTTGCCAGCTTCCCTTTCGATTCCATCCTCATCCGACACGTTTCGGCTGCTAATGCCGCCATGGTTGTCGGATTCCTAATTCTTGGAAAGAATCTGCACCAATTTCTCAGTCGAACAAATTAGTCCCACAGAGCGTGCCAAAAGATATGTTGGTGTAAAACATAACAATCAGTTGTCTCAAGTGTGCGAGTGTGCCACTTCGAACCTATGACAGTCCCAAAAAAAATAAGTGTGCCCCAATTAATATCAAACTTAAATCAAACAATTGTATTAATTTATTGAGAACAAAATAATTAAAGGTTCCAGAATGCCTTTCAGATCAAAGGACTTTTAATTAAAATTTTCAACTAAAACACTTGACTACTCGAAGTAAATTCTAATGAGAATAAACTAAGTAGTCTATGTTTCTGGTGTGTGTCGATATGCGAGTCCTTTTCAAAGTTGGTGAAGCTTCAATTTATAAATGAAGAGATTTCAGAAAACTTGTTGCGCTTCCGATGTGGGATTTTTCCAATTCCAACTTCAATACCACTTATTTATATTCGTGAAAGTCCAATGCACACTTAGCTCCAAACAATGTGGGACAATTGCTATTTTCCAAAATCAAATTTTAATAAATATTAATTTTCTTAAAAAATTAATATATGGTACAAACAAAACCAAATTGAAGAAAAATAAGCAAAAATCACAGCCTTCCACAATAAAACAAGTTGTGGATCATATGAGGCTGCATGAGTGATAAGAAGAATATTCCAACTAAACTTGAAAAATCCATGGCTTGCCGAAAAGCTAATTCCAAGCTAAACCAAATTCCTTTAGCATAAGGACAAGGCATAAAAAATGAGCAACTGTTTCCATTTCTAGTTTACAAAGCATACAACGAGAATGGAAGCAGTGACCAACCTGCTGTAACTAATCTTGAGTAGACGAGCGATCATATAGAAGCTTCCAAACTAAAAATGATAGGGAAGGTTGAATATACAAATGCCAAATATATTTGGACCGTGCCAATGTGCTATTATTTTTGCAAAGTTTGAAATAAATATCCCTACAAGTGATCGAGCCCTGCGAAGATGGCAACCAAACCCGAGAATCCTTCATACCAATGAATTTTTTTGTTTGCAAAAATCAGTGAAAAGAAGATACATATATATATACACACACACACACACATGTATATACACCATTCACATTTTTTCTACTTTTTATACCAATGTTTTCATGTTCCTTGCTTTTGTCTTAAATTACCAACAAAATGAATGAAACTTTCCAGGAAAAAAAAAGAGAGATTTCTAGGGAAAAGATCTTCAAGAGTGTTTCAATAAAAAAATTCTTCCAAATAATGAAATAAAAATTCAATGCAAAAACAAGAAAAAAAGAAAGCAAAAGATAGAGAGGCAGAGATTCCCTTACCTTAAGAAAAGGTGAAGACGAGTTTGAAGAAGAATAAAAATAAAGGAATAGGCAAAAAGAGTTATGGATATGAAACATCTTTGCCCTCTTAATTAAATTCATGTGAGCGGCACATGCTAATTTTGTTAATGGTTTCAACAAAAAATTCAAAAATGAGCAACAGTGCAATGTTTCAACTAGTTTGGGGTGCAAATGCCAGGAAAAAAGGTTGGGCTACAAAATGAAAACCCTGAAATAGCACTACTACAAAAAAAGGTCATATACGACATCCTTTAATTCTATAAAAATGTCGGTGACAGAAGACAACCGACATTGATACACTAAAATGACAGTTATAAATTTTAGGAACGATAAAGACGACTGTGCGTCGCATAAAAAAACCATAAACGATGGTTCAGAAAGAACCGACGTTGTTGTAGGTTGTTATAAACGACGGTTCCCCACTGGAACCGTTGTTTATAATGTCCCAAGACACGTGGATGCCACGTATCTTGATGGTAGGCTATATACGACGGATCCAGATGGATCCGTCATTGCTAATGGCCAAAGATACGTGGAAAAAATGGGAAAAAACGATGTTTGGCCTGTCGTTTTTGCCCATTAGTTATAAAGGCCGGATTAAAAAAAAAAGGACGGGCCTAGCTCTGGCCCATCGTTTTTACCCTTTTTTGATTAAAGACGACGGTTTAGAAAAAAAAGATGGGTCTGGCTCTGGATTTGTCGTTTTTATCAAAACGACACTGTTTTGGCACCTTGTTATCTAGGTAAAAACGACGACTCTAGCTCTGGCCCATCATTTTGGCTTCGTGTTTTCTTCATTACATGCATCTTTTTCTCTCATTTTCCCCCATTTCTCTAGAAATCCTAAGCACCCAAGTCGCCGCCGTTCGCTTCTCTTCTGCATTGTGGCCGGATTATTGCTTCATTTCACAGAATATTCATGGTTTTTCAACTTGAAAATTTTAAGGTGACTACTCGGCAATCTATTTAAATTGTTTTTAACAAATTGTGTATGCATTATTCCATGAAAATGTTTGAACCCGTGCAGAATATTGAATATATTGAATATATTGTGTTTGTCTAGTTGTTAATTTGTATATGACGAGCCTAACCTGTGCATTAGAAAGTTTGAATATTGAATATAATGCATTATTTTGTTTGAATATTGAATGTTTTTTTGTTAAGTTGGTTGTTAATTTATATATTGTGTATATAATCGGTAATTGTATAAACTATCCAATGATATATATTAAATCCGATGATATGTATGAACTAACCGTGCATATATTGTGCGAAAAAATTTATATGAGAGTTTCGGTTTAATTAGTTATTATGTATAAGAGTTTGTAATTAGAATTTTTATTTTAATTAGTATTATTGTGTAATTAGTAATGTTATTTTAATTAGAATTGTTTACAATTTATATAAAAGCCGCTGCAAAAAAAAAATGACGGGCCTATGTGGGAACCCTCGTGTATATATCATGTATAAACGACAGTTTTTACCAAGGAACCGTCGTCTATATGTGCCACATAGAGACGGTTTCAATCTAAAAACCATAATCTATATAGTTGCCTCGTGGCCTCCACGTGGCTTCGGCATGGTTTTAAACGATGTTTTGGTTCTTCGTCTTAAGGTTTTAGACGTCGGTTTTGAACTGTCGTCTATGTTTCTGACTATTGAGGACGCCTAGTTAGACGACAGTTTTGGTCTGTCATTTTAAACACTTAAAACGTTGATTTTTTACTGACATTTTTTACCCTATTTTCTAGTGCTGTAGTTTAGGGTGTTTGTGCCAATATCCCAGAAAATAAAATTAAAAGTAAGTATTAGAAGCTCAGCATGGTGATGTTGCATTTATAATGAGTCGGACATGCATTTTTTATGTGGTAGGTGCTGTGAATGGAAGATTCGGCATTTAGAATTTTAGATTTTGAAATCTAAACTTCTATGTTGGAATTTTAGATTTGGAAAAAGAGAGGGAGAGAATGATATGCATAGATAGGTGTGAGAGAGTACTGTAGCACCCAAACTTAACTTCTTTGATATTTTAATTTCCTTAAGTATGATTAAATTAATTTTTGGGTTGGTTTTAGACTTGAGAAACCATTAGATGCTTAGATTTATTTTTTCTAGAATTTTTCTACATTAATCTACCTTATTTCCATTTAACCGATGGGGAATTTGCACATAAGCTCCATATAAGTTGTCACATAAGCTGCCACATGGGTGAAATGACGTACCTTGGACTACCTTCTAAAGAAACTGAAGGAGTTTTAATAAGGAAGGGGGTTGGCATGAGCAAATTTTTGGTACTCTAGGAGTATTATTAAATTAATTTTTTGGGTTGGTTTTAGACTTGAGAAACCATTAGAAGCTTAGATTTATTTTTTCTAGAATTTTTATACATTAATCTACCTGGTTTACATTTAACCGATAGTAAATTTACACCTAAGCTACCACATGGTGAAATGACGTAACTTGGACTACCCTCTAAAGAAACTGAAAGAGTTTTAGATGGGGAAGGGGGTCTGCATGAGCAAATTTTTGGTACTCCGGGAGTATTATTAAATTAATTTTTGGGTTGGTTTTTGAGTTGAGAAACCATTAGAAGCTTAGATTTATTTTTTCTAGAATTTTTATACATTAATCTACCTAGTTTCCATTTAACCGATGGAGAAGTTACACCTAAGCTCCACATAAGTTGTCACCTAAGCTGCAACATGGTGAAATGGCATAACTTGGACCACCCTCTAAAGAAACTAAAGGAGTTTTAGATGGGCAAAGGGGTCAGCATGAGCAAATTTTTGGTACTTCAAGTGTAACATCCTAACACTTAAGTAGTGTTTAATGAGGTAATTAGAGTTTAATTTTGTCTTGTGTAGGAATTAATTTAGTTAAGGTATTGTTAATATATAATATAAAAATAAAAATAGTAATAACATTCATAATAATAATGCTAAAGGCAATATAAAGAAAATAATTATAAAAGTAATAGTTTTGTTGTATGATTAAAGTTGTTAAGAATTTAATTTTAAGAGCAATTAAAACTTAAAAAAAAAAAAGAAAATAAATTAAAATGAGCTAGAATGACAATGATGCCTTTGAGGTTAAAAGAAGAAGTGAATAGAAGGAAGGGTAAAATTGGAATGTAGGGAAAAAAATTAATTAAGTGAGCCTTCTTCCTCCTCCTTTACACAAATTCTCATTCTCCTCCATTGTTGTGGCTGGTCAAGCTTTAGGGAGAAGAAAAGTTTAATTATCTTCAAATTTCTTCAAAATCAAGCTTATAAATATGTTACCCATAAGTTTTTGAGTCTTCTAGGCACTTTGGTAAGGTTAGTTTTAGCTTAGAACCACTCTAAGTGTGAGATTTTGGGAGACTACTGGAATTCAATTTTGCCTTGAAATTGAAAGATTTCGGCCACCTCTCGCCGAAATATTTGTACCAAGAGCTCCACCTCACACCCCTTTACAAAACCTAAGCTTTTGAATGTAAGTTTAGTGAGCTAGATTAAAGATTTGACAAAAAAAATAGACATAAGGGGAATTTTTAGATTTCTAGAAAATTGGTGTATTTTGGCTCCAAATTGAAGATAAACATGTTTTCTATACTTATTTCTATTACATAATGATATGCTTTTGTAATCTAGAGTTTGAGAAGGCAAAATAAGTGAGATTATGAATTGTTGTATAGATTTTGATGAGAATGTTGTAATATGTTAGGAGTTGTAATTAAAATGGTTAATGATAAATAATGGTTAAGAGATTTGGAAGAATTGTTGAGGATTGATTGTGTATTTTGTTGGGAATTAGTGAGTTTTGTTAAAAAGTTTAAGTGTATGAGGATAGAGAAATAAGTTGAAAATTAATCTTGATGAAGTTTACAAGTAAGATTTAGGTGTTGACCTTTAGAAATTATGTGGGGATGAATATAATCAATAAACCTATATTATTTAGGAAAAATTTAGTTAAGTAGTGAAAAGAAGTAAGAAATAGGCATATAAGATAAGTTTAATATGAAAATGCTATTAAAGGGATTTTACCTTGCATTGCCATAATAAAATAGTTTGTAATATTATTTTATTTTATTACTAGAGGAAAGAACTACTCTGATCGAACGACAAGGAGCACTCAACCGAGGATCGGTGTCAATGCGACGTTCTTTGTGAGTAAGAATGTATATATATAAATATATATATATATAATGCATGTATATATATATACGTTATAAATTAGTAATATATTAAATTTTATATGAGTAAGAGATATATATATATAGTTATTGTGTTTGGATAAGTTTTTACAAGTATATGTATGTATATATAGATATATTACATGATCATTTTTTTTAGTATAACTATATATATATTTAAAGAATATTTTATATGATGATTTCAAGAAAATTATGGAAACGTTATTATTATTATATAAATTTGCAAATGGAATAATATGGAGGTGGCATGAAGAAGAGTGAAATGATGGTGGATTTAAGTTAAGTAGTTAAATCTTACTTGGACGATGTGTGATGCCGCCAACTAGTAAAGTGATTATGTTGCGATATACATATATATATATATATATTGATGTATGATTAATGTTTATGCTTGGGCGATAGTTTATGTTACAGAACTGGAATTGCCAAAAATATGGGATTGTGTATATATTTATGAATATATGAAGGGACAATGACTTTTCACATAAATGGTTATGTTGATTAGTTCACATATACGTCTTGAGGCTTTTCACTGAGAATTTAATGGTTAGCTTACATGCCCGATATATAATGATTTGTTCATATATATACGTCTTGTGGCTTTTCACTGGAATGTCCCTCATATATAGTTATTACCTGGTTATTCGTGAGTTGATTTGTAATTCAAAGCACGTTGGTCATAAATAAAATAAATTAAATACATTGTATACAAGTATTGTGGAATTGAGAAGGGTGAACTAATTTCAAAAGATATTGCATGTAAAAACTAATTTTTCATATACATTTATATATGGTTATAATATTATTTTCTTATATAGTTTCTATTCACTGAGTATGCAAATACTCACCCCTCCAAAAAAAAAAATTAAAATATATTTCAGATATTTCTTGGACTATTAGTTGTGCTCATATTACTAGTAAGCACAGGAGGAACAAGTTAGAAATAGCATTAGTGTACGTATAAATATTTAAGATTATGTACTAGTTGTGTTGTAAAATTGTAGTATGTTAGCGAGATGTATGGAATCGAATTTATATATATATCATGGACATTATGTATATCGACGCATTATAGTAGAATTAACTGAAATATGGTAGAGTTTGGTGGGTTAGAATATTGTAGAAATATTATTTTAAAACTTGCAGGTACTTGTATTTTATTTTGGAGAATCTTATATAAACAGACCAAACTCTGCTGAAATTTATGTTGAATATTCTGGCAAACTAGGAGTTTTTGTTGAGATTTAGTAACTAAGATGGTTTTTGACTGTTTAGGGATTTAATCAGTATGATTAAGTTCTGCAGGCAGGACTTAGGTAGCGCGGTCTTGTCACCGGGAGTATTATTAAAATAATTTTTGTGTTGGTTTTAGACTTGAGAAACCATTAGAATCTTAGATTTATTTTTTCTAAAATTTTTCTACATTAATCTACCTAGTTTCCATTTAACAGATGGGAAATTTGCACCTAAGCTCCACATAAGTTGTCACCTAAGATGCCACATGGGTGAAATGACATTACCCTCTAAAGAAACTAAAGGAGTTTTAGATAGGGCAAAAGCGTGGACATGAGCAAATTTTTGGTACTCTGGGAGTTTGATACTCCTAAGACACAAGAGCATGTAGGATTTATACCATGTGAGGCCCATTACTTATGTCTTGGGAATAGCAAACTCCAAAAGTACTGAATTTTTTTTTGAGTTGTTAAGCCATTTGAGAAGTCACAAAAGGAAGCAAAATACATTCTTATATTCCTCTCCCTCTCCTTCCACAAGACAGCCACTATTTCTTAAGAAAAAAACTTCTCTTAGAGCTTCTAAGCACATTGGTAAGGTTAGAATTAGTTAAAAACATCTCTAAGTATTAAAGGATAAAATATAAAAATATGATCGCCCGCCTTCTATCAACTTATGCTTTTGGGAGAAATGACAATTCGACATGGCATCAGAGTAAAAAGGACCTAGCAGTCATAGGTTCGGTGTTAGTATAATTATATGGACTCGGCATAATCAAGTTAACTCACTTACTGGGCTTCAATGTTCTAATAATGGATTATTTAATTAATTCTAACGATGCCCATTGAAATCACTTTTTTTTTTATTCTTTGACGAGCCCATTAAACTAAAGGAAGCTAATGTCTTTGTCTTCGTAGAATCTTAATGGAATTTGGACTCATCTTTATTTTTAAATATATTATTTATTTTGTGTGAGCTATAAATATGAGATGAGAGCCATTGTAACATACGTATTATTTTGATATAATGAGACATAGCAGAGGGTTTAAAAGGTCGGTTTTTAGAACCTTGTTTGTTGTTTTTTAGCTAGGTTTTGTAACAATTGAGAATCAATGGAAACAACTTCAAATCAAACTATGGTGAGCAGTATGTTGATACATATTATTGAATAACATGAGATCTAGATGAGATGATTTATTAGTTCACTGCATTTATGTTTATATCTCATAATATGTTTATTAATTTTTAACAAAGGTGTCAGAGCGCGATTCATGGTTTTTCAATATGATGTCTATAATCTTGTGGCTGTTTAATAATGTTTCATGTCCATTCTCATGAAGTGCCATTGATAATTTTTGCATGTTTCATTTGTAGTTAGTTTAAGATTTGTTTTAGAATATGTAAAACCAATTGATATAGTTTTTGTATGATTTGGATATCGTAAGTTAGTGCTCGGATTGTTAGGATAATGCTACTAAGTTCCACTTGAGTCTTCTCTCTATTTTAAATTATAATTTATTAGATATCTGATAAAATCAAATATTTTGATAAGTTTTAATTTTAATAAATATCTTTTAATTCAAATTTGATTTAAGATATCATATATAATAAATTATTCTCTAATAAGTCCTTATTTTAAATCAAATCAGAATAACATATATTTTATTTGTTAAGATTTTTTATTTTTATTTTTGAAAATAGAATTATAATGGGTTTGAGGTTCCAATTATATATACATTATTTTCTTTTGGGAGAGATAGGAGAAATCCTACGTACTATTCTAATTAGAGAGAATACAAAAACACAAAGAGAAAAAATTTGAGAAGAATATATTGTTCTTCTCAAATATTTTGTGTTAAAATCCTAGAGAAATATTTGAGCTCACAATCTACTGTGCAACCTGAGAATATCTTGGAAGATCTAGCAGATTTTGTAGTAGATCACAGTAGCAGATCTAGTTGTGGGTTGTAGATCCTGTAGCAAATCAGGTAACAACAACTTGTAGATTCGGTGGATTCATTGTACCTCGCATCAAATTCAAAAAGTAAGATTATATTCTGCGTGAGAGGTATTTCTTTTTTTAATCTTTGATAATATGATTCAGTTACATATTAGTCTTGTGGATTTAATTTTATGCTTCCACAATATTTATTTTTTCAACAATTGGTATCACAGCATCCCATAAGATTATATGTTGAATCTAGATCATGAAGCATGTTATGATGTATGTTTAGATATATGGCAGCTATGATCTATTTATGTTAGATCATGTACATTAGAGATATAATTTATAATTTGTATTCATAATGGATATTTTTGTTCATGAATGATTGTAGCCTTAATCCATGATTAGATATTCAGTTGTATTTATTTTTGGGTTTGTAATAGGGAGGTGATCAAATATCAAGTTTCCTCCCTAATATTTTAATTTATTTACATTTTTTATTTTTTTATTTTGGATATTATGTAAAATTGTGAAAATACAAACTTGTAATACTGCGAGATCCTTACTGTTTAGACAATTGATGACACACTGGAAACAATTTTGGACAAAAAGACCGAGTGGTGTCAAGTGGCCGAAAATCTCTGGATACGCCTACATGCACCACAACAAAATTCTGCAAATGAAAATCACTCGCCTGTCTTCTTGAGGCGCTTAAAGGGGGCGTGCACTATTAGATCAACCTAAAATTTTGACATTAGATTCTTCTATTAGCTTCTTCTATGGAGGTTTGTGATGATTTTGGTGGCAGAAATCATTGTTTGACTGATTTGGGTTTTGGTCTTAAACCCTAGATAAGCAATTTTAACTTGGCCCACAATCCATGGACTTGCAAGACCACAAGAGAGGAAGAGATATGACCAGCATGGTTGATTGAACCAGAATTTATTTTTTGGGCTTGTAATCTAATTTTAGTTTTTCATCTACGTATCATGGATTATGGTTGGTTGTTTATTTAATTTTTTTTATGGATTGTCTAATTATATGCTATTAATTTTTTTTATGTGATGACATGTCATATAGACTAGGCGGTGTCATATTAATTTGCATCAATTACATGTCATATTTTTAAAAACATATTAGGATTTTGATTTTTCAAATTATTATTTGAAAAACAATAATAATTATTATTCTAGATACAAAATCACTGACTTTCGCTGTCAAAATCGTCAACAACCTTCGTACAAAAATCTAATGTCAAAATTGAACAAGGTCAGATTTTTTAATTTAGAAAATCAAATTTAAAAAATAACCATGTGATTCCCCAACGGATAAACAAGGTTTCAATTAAAAAAAAAAGACACAAAGGGCTCCATTGGCTATATTATTTGAAGAATGTTAGATTTTTTAATTTGAAAAATCAAAATCTCAATAATAAAATGATCATGAGATGCCCCAATGGATAAACAAGGTCGGATTTTATTGGATTGGATGTTAATAATTTTTAAAATTTTAATAAGGTTGTTCTACCCAACATCGAGTTCTTGGATATTAAGATAATTTTGAAAACTAAATAATGGTTTTAACATTCAAACTTGATCCAATTATTACCCTTCTAACGAGGCTATGTTAATTTTATTAGAGGCCCAAAGTTTTTTAAAAACAATAGTTAATCGTCTAATTGGACATAACCAATTTGAGTGGCATTTAAAAGTGTTGTATGAGAAGATTCTATCTAAGGAGGTTGGGACTTAAGTACGTATGTTTATGACACTCCAATCTTTCATGGGAACTAACCTACCACGACATTCTTTTATTTCATGTTCAGATTTAGTTTATTGTAAATATTTTACCCAATGTAAGCGTTTATAATGGAAGCTAAATTATTGTTTTTTTAATAAGCATAAATTATTTTGGGGATTAATTAAAAGTATGTTTATTGAGTTTACTTTCTTTTAATATAAGTTTGCAAAAAACATTTCAAAAAAATGACAACTTTTAACCCTCTAACTGTTATTTTGAGCCAAAAACATATGGATAGAAATAATTATGGCAATTGAAAAACTAATCTGTTTATTGTGCTAGAATATGAGAAAATCAAATATGTCTTTATCACCCCTAACCTGCAAAAGATGCGGAGGCTCAAGTGAAGAAGGATTATTCCAACTGACAAGAGGCAGATAATGCAATTCGATGTTATATCCAGGCCAGTATTGCTAAATACTTTATGCCTTATAACAGAAATTTCGAGAGTGAACCAGCAATACTTCAGGCTCTTGATGGGATATTTTCTTAATCAAAATGTGTTTTAAGGCAATATGCTTGAGTGGAGGAAATGAGTGGGATCATTGTCTGAAAATGATGGCAAACCTCAGTCAAGTTGACGTTATAGGGATTAAGCTTGATCAAAGGTCCCAAATTGATTTGATCCTAAATTCTTTTCCTGAGCATTTGAGTTAGTTCAAAGTGAACTAAAATAGGAACAAGCTGAATTTGATTCATGTAGAGCTTATGCATGAGTTTCAGAGTGCTGAAAAGTCTCTTTCAAAATCTGGCAGTGTTCATTTTACTCAGGGTTCTGTTAAGACCAAATGGAAACCTTAAGCCGATAACAAAAACAAAAGTATAAAAAAAAAAGGCGATAGTACCAATTATCAAGACTGCTAAAAAAATAAGTCTAATGGAAAATGCTTTAAGTGTGGGGAAAAAGGTTACTGAAAATATAATTGCCCTAAGGTAGCAAATAAGCCAGGTATGGGTGATTTAAATTATATTGAAAAAAATTTAGTGGAGAATCATAATAATAAGTGGATCATTGATTCTGGAGCCACTAATCATGTATGTTATTCTTTGCAGTGGTTCAGACAAACTAGCTTGGTGGAAGAAAGGAAAAATGGTTTGAGGCTTGAGAATGGAGTATATATCTCTATTAAAGCAATAGGACAAGTTTATTTATATTTTAATAATTGGACTTTGATTTTTTATGACTGTTTATTTGTTACAAACTTTAAGAGGAATTTGGTTTTTGTTAAAAGTTTATTTGAACAAGATTTGACATTACAGTTTAATTCCTCAATTTTAATATCAACTTCAATTATTTGTTTAAGTGAATTATGGAATTGTCTTTATTTTTTAAGTCTTATGTCCTATAATGTTAATAATTTTGAAATTGTTGATGATGAGCATATACATATTACCAAGAAAATGAAAGTTTCAAACGAAACCTACCTTTGGCATTTATGATTAGGTCATATTAATCATAGTAGGATACATGGTTTGGTTAAAAGTGAGATTTTAAAATCTCTTGTTTTTGAACTTATACCAGAATGTGAATCTTGTTTAGAAAAAAAATGACCAAAAGCCCTTTTAAGGCCAAGGGATATCTTGCAACCAAACCACTGGAATTGGTGCATACTGATGTATGCGGACCGATAAATGTTCAAGCTAGAGGAGGGTATGAGTATTTTGTAACCTACATTGACGATTACTCAAGATATGGATATGTTTACCTAATGAGCCAAAAGTCTAAAACTTTCTAAAAATTTCGAGAGTATAAGAATGATGCATAAAAGCAATTAGGATTCCATATCAAAGAACTTCAGTTCAACCGAGGTGGTGAATACCTGTCTGGAGAGTTCAAGTTTTACTTGACTTAAAAGGGGATAGTTTCTCAACTGTTAGCCCCTACCCTAGCAAAATGGAATTGCACATAAAAGAAATAGAACTCTTCAAGCTATGGTGAGATCTATGCTCAGTTACTCATCTTTACCTATATCATTTTGGAGATATGCCTAAGAAACAATAGTGTATCTTCAAATTTAATTCTTTCTAAATTTGTTTCTAAGACATGTACAGAAATATGAAGGCGTAAGCCTAGTTTAAACCATATTCGAATTTGGGGTGGTCCTGAATATTTCTTAAGAAAAGAACTCAGTAAGTTGGAATCTCTTTCAGAAGTATGTTTGTTTGTTGGTTAACGTAAGGGAACAAAGAGGTGGACTTTTCTATAGTTCCTCTGATAAGAAATTGTAACGTTTTAGATGAAGACTATATAAATAGTTTCAAACCTAAGAGTAAAATAATTCTTGAAGAGCTTGCCTCAGCTCAAGAATAGGCTGAATCACAGCAGTTTTTTCCATTGCTCCACTAATGCCAGAGGAAAATGTAGCCAAAGATGAACAAGCACAAGTAGAACGAGTGGAACAACAAGAAACATGAGACTAGTATGTGAGACTTAGCTTGTTTGTATCATAAAATTGTCAATGTATTTTTTCTCCCAAAATGATTTATACTAAGGTCCATATGGGTACTTGAGTCATCAAATCGGCGGCTTATTACTTAGTAGGAATCTTAAATTGGTGAAAGAATTTAATTAAATATCATGAACTACAAATTCTTGTTTACCCTGTGTTGTGGGAAAAATTGATAACTCGCAAGTGCACGAATCAACAAGTAATAAAGTAGTTTTTCATGAGAAAACCGAAATCCATCCCACAAGGAATAATATCTCTAGAATTGAAATTAAACCTATTATTAATCAAATTAATAAAAGTAAAAGAGTATTTTGGTTGAGTGATTGTTGTTGAGTAGCAAAGCAATAATTAAATGAAAGCAATTATAAAAGCAAGTCACGACAGCAAGATTAATAAACGGAAAGTTCAAAGGTTTGATGAAACAAGGATTATGACTTCAACACTATTACTCCTATTTATCCCTAATGCATGATAGATTCATAAGGTTAACTCCCATTTGACCACAAGTAACTAGAAGTTGATTTCTCAATGCATTTTAGTTTAGCAAGCACAAGGTATTTAATTATTCCTAATCTAAATACCGAAATTTAAGCCCTAAGACATGAAAACCCAATAAGTTCTTGTCAAATTTGACACTAAAGCATGAAATATTCCTATAACCATGTATTTCATTGCCCATCCATATTATATCCATTATTCCTAAGCCAATATAATACTATTTCTATCCACTTTTTCATAGAAGCATTAAGAAATACAATGAAATATTAACTATGAATATGAATCAAACTCATACAAGCATTAAAAACTAAATAGTCATAATAGGGTTACATCATAATCCTTATAGAAAATTACACATATCTTTAAGACTAGCCATCAAATATTCTAAAGAAAACATAAATCAAATAACAAAAGAATTGAGAATAGAGAAACAAATCCAATAGTTGATGGCTGTCGAATTCGGTCTCCAATCTTCCTTCTCTTGCTTCTCCAAAATATGCCTTGAGAACAAGGTTGAGATCCTCCACAAGTGCTGGCCGAAAATCCCCCTTGATCAAAAACTAGTGTTGCCGAAATCTTCTATGTAGAAACCCTCAAAAACTGAAATAAAAACCTAGAACTCTATACCTCCTTGCCATGTGAATGGTGGATGGTGGAATGGCTGTGTAGCCGAATTGTGTGTGGCTGAATGGTGAGTGAATGAATAATGCTTCAAGGTGCATCGTATTTATAGGAAATGTTCTACTAGTTAAACTAGGAAATACCCTAGAGTTATTCTTTAACCCTAGATATTAGTCCAATCTAATAGGAGATAATATATTATCACAAGCAAATGTCCTATAATTCCTCCATATGGCCGTCCATCTAAGGTTATTTAGGTCATTGGTGCCTAACATTCACACTAAGACAAGGCAACATTCCAAATCTCTTTAGGAATCAAATTTATCTATAATTCTAATTCCTTCTCCTAAATATTATTCTAATTAAATATAATTATAATAATCTGACCTCCTTTGTGGCATGTGATGTGGCAATAATTGCACACTTGGCTGGAGAGTGATGATGTGGCAGTCCATGCATATGTGTCATCCTAGTAGGCAAAGACGCTTTCCTTTTATATCTTCAATGTATGTCAGGCAGATTCCAAGTACACTTTGGATGACCAAATGAACTTATAATTCTATGATTGTAGTTGTAAAGGTTAGGTCTATGTCTCATATTTCCATTAATATCTTGATCGCACAAAATGAACATCGGGAAGGCATTCAAATTCCAATTTCCCCAAGAGAGTGTAAGTCTGCTGCAACTGTTGAAAATGTTGATCTTGTAAATCAAACTGGTACTGATTGGCCAATTCAATTGCAATGAAGCTTTACAGCATTTAAGCTTAAAGAATTAGGAATCAATTACAACTAGAATCATACAAAACCTCCAAGTGTAGCTCCATATATGATTTTCTCAGTAAAGATTGCAAACAAAAACAATAAATTCCAGCATTTTCTCTTCTCTCTCTAAAAATAGAAAAATACAATAATTTAGTACTTTTCATTAACAATTAATTCCAAACTAAATAAAATCCAATATAAAATATGACATAAAAAATATTAACTTTTTATGCCTATCACTCTGTTGATAACTAGTTTAATACATTTAGTTATAGTGTTTAATTAATTGTCCTTACCAATGTATGGGTTCTTTTGTTCTTAGAAAACCTTAACGATATATTTTATTTTGTTAATAATGATGGAAGCTGAGAAATGTGCTAATGCATAATCCCGTTTTGATATTTGTCATGATATTTTAGAATGAGACTAGTTCTTATATATATGAAGACTCTCACATGTTGTATTTGATTTTATTTAAAGCTGACTTAAGTTTTGAATAACATGAGATCTAGATGCGATGATTAATTAGTCCGTTGCATTTATGTTTATATCTCATAATATGTTTATTAACATTCAAAACTTAACAATTCCACCAATATATATATATATATATTTATGGATCCAACATGAGCCCAAAAGATGTCACAACGAAAATGCACATGTAAGGATCTAAACGGGACTACATGTGAATGGGGAGTATTTTAAATAAAATATGAAAGACATGATGATTCACCTCCTATCAACTTAAGCTTTTGGGAGAAGTGATAATTCAAACTAATGCTGCATTTCAGAGATCTTAACTAGACCTTCTTGCTAGAAAATATCAAAATCTGATCACCTGTTGCTAAAAAATTACACCATTAACTTCCTCAACCTCCTCTAAAAAACCCATCACTTTAAGATTTGAGGTATTTTGAAGTTTGTTATTGGAGCTCAAGTGTAGGAGCTTGAAGGAATTTGTGTAATTTTGGAGCTTCAAGAGTAAGACTTTTTACTCTTGCTAATTTATGATTGTTGATTATGAATTGTGGAATTTGTGTTGTAAATGGGATTGTGATGGGTTGTATGGCTGGCCATGAGGTAGAAAATGTAGAGTTCTATGGTTAATTTACTTTGTGATCTATTGTGACGACCAGAATCTGGAGCCAGGGTAAGTGTGGGCGGGTGGGGGCACTGGCAGGCTACCTTACTAGCAGAGCCAGGGTAAATGTGGGAGGGTGCGGGGCACTGGCAAGCTACCTTACTTGTAGAGATCGGTGTCGAATCTCACATCGCCGGGGTGTGGAAGGGTGTCAGACAGTAATGGTTCAAATGTAAAGTGAGCACTCTCTTAACAACCAAGGCTTTTTCAAAGCGTTTGGCTTCAAGGTTGGAAAGAACTCTGGGGTTAAGCGTGCTTTAGTAGGAGAATTCATGGGATGGGTGACCCCCTGGGAAGTTTGACCAAAAGCTCCATACCGTCTGAAGTGCGGTGGCTAAATTGGAAACAATATTGGTTGGTGAGAGAGTGTGGCGTTATATCTATTGTTTAATTGTTGATGGAAGGGAAACTAAAATTTTTGAAGTATAGGGTGTTGGACCACATATATTCTATGTGTTGGATGTGTTTTTAGTTAAGGCTTTGATGTTAAAAATATTAGATTATTAGATGGGTCAATATTTGGATGCTTGCAAGATAAATTTGCAACTCGTGAAGTATATATTTTTAAGGAGAATTTCAGGTGTAAGTCTTTGATTGGAAGAACTTTTGGTCAATTTTGTAGGTGATAATTCTGGTTAATTTTAGGGTTGCTTTTATAGATAGGCAGCAGGTGTTGGAAAGTGTTAAAAAGCTTAAATTGTGGTTTGAAAATTTTGGTTATTTAATCTTGTGAGGTTTTGGAAAATGTCTAACTGAAATGAAATGAGAATTTTAGACTTCGAAGCTTTAATTTAATTTTTTTTTTAACTTTTGTTATGTCTTTAACCTTGTTTTTGAAGTTAGTATGTTTGGTTAATTTATGCTAGAGGAATGGAATAGCCAATGAGCACTGGAGTGGACTCTAAGTAGGAAAAGCAAGTATTGTGAATGAGTTATATATATAAATGCATATGTATTCGATACGTGTCTCTCTCTCTATATATATATATATTCACTATTAAGGATGTATGTTGCCCATGTCAAATATTATGGTGTTATATATTTATATATATATATATATAAATGATTTAGTGGGCTACCTAGTTCATGTTATGGTATTAGATGATAATGTAGCACAAAGGTTTTAAGTCCTGTGAAATTTTAACTTTTTTACTTTCTTTTATTCTATGTTTTAAGAAAAATGTTATTTGTCACAACTAGTGATGAATTACTAGTGGGACCTACATGCTATATAAAAATTGAAGTGGTTACCATTAAATGGTTTACTTTTCTCTATTTAAGGTTTTAGTATTAAAAATAAAATATAATTAAATGTTTTCAATTAAAGTTTGTCAAATAAGCTTCGGTCAATGGTGACAAATAGCTAAAAAAAAATTAATTAAAACTTTTGTATCACATCATCATCTAGTACCATTACATGGGCTAGATAGCCCACTAGATTATTAATGTGTATATATATATATGGGTGCTTAAAGCTTTTAAATATTGCCTTGAAAAATCTATTGCTTATGTTGTGGCCTTAAAGATTTCATTATTTTTGGGAATATATATGTATATAAAGAAAAACTTTACCAGTAGGATATCCTGATGGAATTTCTATTCGGATTGTCGTAAAAACCCTTGTTATCAGTGATAACAAGTTTTTAGTGACAATCCTTATAGAAATTTCATAACGATATCTTGATAGTAGGATTACTATATATATATATAAATTGATATACAAATAAACTACCATTGAGCTTTTGCACAATTTGAATATTACTTTTTTGGGTACTAGCATGCTATCCTTATGTGGTTGAAAATTTGTATACTTAAAAATTGTAAGAGCATTATTAGACATATGTGTATATACATAGGTTGGATATGTGGTGAGTGGTATGTTGTGGGTATTGTGTGTTTTGCTATAGTGGGCAGCACTATTATGGGCTTATGTAGGCTCCTAGCCAAAATTAATGCTTATCTAACTTTCTTTCTCTCATTTACCTGATATTTCTTCTTTCCTATTACTCAAACATGTTAAACTCTTTTTCATTCTCACTACCACTCAAGTTTAGATCTTCAATCAACATGAAAATTGCCATATAATAGGTATTATTGCTAATATATTAAGGTGGGTTTAAGATAGAGTAAATGGGAGATAGTGAGTATTTGTAAGATGGAAAAAAGGTCAATGAGATAAAAAATAAAAAAAGGAGTGAAAATTGTTAGATTTACATCTCAAATTAAACATGTTTTGGCAAAGAGCCCACAGAAGGTTACAATAGTAGTGCCCATTATAGCTAAACTATATATATATATAGATATATAGTTAGGCTTAGGTCAATATGACCTGATTATTTTACAATAAAGTCTTAAATCGATTCTATCACTTGGGGTGAAATAATGGAAAGCTTAGCCCAATTGTAAAAAATCAAATATCAGGATTTCAAACTTGATTGTAAAAGATTTAGGTCATCCTGATATAAGCCTCTAGTCCAGGACGTCATGGATTTTTTCATTCGAGACAGGCATTTACGACAGGCTTTTCTCGTTGTCTTTGTGGTTTCACATTTTTTCCCTCCTTAAAAGTCTTTCTCTGGTAAAAAAACTCTAAAAAGTCCCAAACCTAAGAAAAATTGTATATATATAGGCATGTAAATGAAAGCTCTAAAGCCTAAACCGCGATCAAACTCCCCCAAAAAACGCAACCCAAATTTAGTCTGAACTTGAAACCGCTCAATTTTGTCTTGGACTGGGCTCGGGCTTTAGACTTTTAGTATAGTATCAGCCCAAAGCCAGACCCATTTGGGCCTGCCCGAATCCTAGTCCGATATAATTTTTTTTTAATTTTTTTTATCTATCTAAATAACTTTTGACCCAAATTATAAACCACATCAAATTAACATAAAAATGATGCAAAACTAATATTTAATTATCCATATTATGTATATATTCATAGGTATAACAACCATTGGTCTGAATCCTAGAAATTGTTATGTGATTGGATAGTTTATTTATTAAATATGTGTAACAAGATCAAATTTATATATTTGAAAGATGAAACTTATAATTTATTTACTAAAATTTAAATTTATAATGTATTTTGAGTACATAAAAAATATTATAATTTTTATTTTTTATATAATATGTATTATGTAAAAAAAAAGTATTTTTAAATTAAACTTTTAGCTCAAAATTTAGGCTTAAACCTTAAACCCAAAGCCCAAGCCCGGTTTGATATCCATAGAGCTTGGCACTGAGCCTAAAGATTTGGAGTATTGGCCCCGTCTGGCCTGAATTCTCTCTCCTTCCCAAAAAAGTCCAGCCTGAATTTGCACAAGCATGAAGTTTTGGGTTCGGACTAAGCTGGACGGCCCGAATTTTCACTCCTATATATGTATCTTCGATTATGCTAGCTGCTGATTTATTTCTCACCATTGGATTTTACCCGTCTTTATGGACCAATTGTAATATGAGCTTGATTTTGATGCCATTCTCAAGCATTGACTTGTCTTTTGATTGTATGGCCAATATTTAGCTCTACTTGTGCCTGAAACTTGCTCGACCAAGTGGCCCTACTCAGGTGATGAGTTATCCAGTTGAGTGTCTAGTCAGTTCTTGCCTTAAATGTGCCTAGAGGTCATTAGGCTAGGTGTATGGTCAATAAGTTACATATCAAATAAATCCATGATGAGATGTTGGTTTATGTAGTATGGTTAGATACATTTTGTTTGTGAGTTTGGGCTTATTTTATTAAGGGAATATTCCATTTGGACCCCCTCAGGTTTGCATTAATTTCAATTCAATCTCTTAGATTTTGAAAATTGCAACTAATACCCCTAAAAGGGGTTAAACCTTTTCTAAACATTCCCTATAAATACCATGCATTATTGAAAGGAAAAATACAAGTCTTCACCACCAACCCTCACGGCAACACTCTCTCCCTCTCCAGCCGCACATCCCTTTTCCCATTCTTCCCATTCTCACATTTTTCAGCAGCTTTGTTTTAGGTTTTATATTCAGTTTTTAAGAGTTATTTCATAGTAAAGTTGTGATACACAAAGCTTAGTGCAAAGGAAATTTGGCCAGCCATTAGAGGAGTCAACTTTGTGACTTGGATCATAGTTTGAGAAGCCAAAAGGAGAAGATTAAAGAACCAAATCTAGCAGCCATCAACTTTGGATTTGATCTCTTTACTCTTATTTTCTTTGTTATTTAAACTATGTTATCTCTTATTTATTGGATGGATAATTTTGAGATGATGTGTAACTAATTTTCTATGAGGATTATGATGTAACTATTACAAATATTTAATGGTTAGTTCATATTGAAGGTTAATATTTCATTGTAGTTCTTAATGCTTCCATGAAAAGTTGGATTGATTTAGTATTTATATTGGCTTAGAAATAAGGGATATAAATATGGATGGGCAATGAAATACATGGTTATAGGAATATTGCATGCCTTAGTGACAACTTTGACAAGAATATATTGGGTTTGCATGTCTTAGAACTTAAATTTCCGTATATATATTAGGGATAATTAAATACATTGTGCTTGCTAGATTAGAATGCATTGACGAATCAACTTCTAGTCACTTATGGTCAAAGGGGGGGTTAACCTATGAATCTAAAATGCATTAGGGCTAAACAGAAGTAATAGTGGTGAAGTCATAATCCTTATTTCTTAAAACCTTTGAATATCTACTTGTTGCCTTCTTTAATTTTTAATATTGTTTTCTTTATTTACTGTTTTGCTACTCAACAACTACAATAAAAAACAACTCTCTTTTAATTTTGTTAAGTTTAATTTACGATTGATTTAATTTTAATAACTAGAGACGTTATTCTTTGTGGGATCGATATCGATTTTCTTTTTAAAAGGAATCCATTTTATTACTTGTTGATTCGTACACTTGCGAGTTGATATAAAATATACCACAACAAATTCCAAGATAATGCCCAACTGCCATATCCTAAGCTTGGAAAATACTATGAAGATGACATCATTCTTATATATGATCCTGGTTGAATTTAAAGGAAGGAGTCAAGCTAAAGACTTAAAACAAGCATTTTTTGGGAGGCAACCCAAAATTTTAAATATCTTGCTTTAGTTTATTTAATTCTTGCTTTGCTTCAAAAAATCAATCAATCAAACAATCACTCTTTTACTTTTATAGATTTAATTAGCAATATAATTTATTTTCAATACTAGAGACATTATTCTTCGTGGGATCAATATTCGATTTTCTTCTAAAAACCACTTTATTACTTATTGATTCATGCAAGTAATCTAATAAAAAACACTTTTTACGATGATGCTACTTTGAGGTTGGATCGAAACTTTGTCAACATACGATTTTTATACAAGTTTTTAGTGAACTTATTTGGCTAGATGTATTAATTTATGGGACTTATGGTTTGGATTGTTGTTTCAAATTTGATCATTTGTATTAAGTGGGCAGTTTGGAATGGATATTTTATAATGGTATTTGAATGGGTTATTGGTTCTGTTGCCCCTCAACCTTCTCATCTTCTTGCACTTTTCCCCCAGCCTCCTTTTTTTTTTTTTTTTTTTTTTGCACTTTATCCCCCAACTTATGGTTTTGGCTGCACCTTTAATACTAATTTTTTTTTTCAGTTTGATTTTCTGTTACATTTGCACGTAATATGCATGTGCAAGAAAGTGTACACATGCCTACAACCCCTCAAAACCTTTCTTTTGTAGATGGACTTTTCCCCTCAACCTATACACCTTCCTACATTTTACCTCAGATGTTTTTGGTTTTTTTGCACTCCCCTCCCCCCAACACGTGCATCTCACATGCAGGTTTAATAGAAAATCAATTGAAGAAAAGGTTATGTACTAACGGTGCAAGTTAAAACAAAGGTCGGAAGGTAAAGTGCAAAAAACAAAATAAATGAAATAAATAGATTAGGGGACTAAGTGCAAAATTATGTATAGGTTGAGGGGTAAACCCGCCAATAGTCCTATTTTAATTGCTTAGTGACTTAGTAGAAACTAATGTCATGCAAGCATGCCTAGTTCAGATGCGTCAGTTGATGGTTTTAAATTGGTGGTGATTTATGATTTGTTGTTCGATTGTTGAGAAAATTAGGGTTCTTTTTTACAAAAAAAAATGTGCATGAAAAAAAGAACACTTAATAATTGAACATTGTTAATTCGTAAAGTAATTTTTCTTGTTTCGTAAAGTGTTTTTTTTTAAATGTTTGTATATATAAATCAAATGTGTAAATAATGTTTTAGAAATTTTGTGTGTTGCTATAAATTAAAATATTTTTTACTTAAGTAATAGATTTAAAAAATGGATAAAAATAGATAAATAAGTTATTGTGAATAATATTTTTTCATTTATATATATTTTTTATATGTGAATGTATTATTACTCTAATTAAAAAATTTATAATTATATTATTTAAAAATAATCAATTCCCTTTCTTTTATTTTGATATATTTTTACAAGTGAAAGAAGTTATTGATGGATTTTTAAAAATTTGGGATCAAATGTATTTAGGGAAAAATCAAAACTTCTAAATTAAATTTTCTTTGAGTAAGTTTGTATGAATGAAAAAATGTAAATCTATAATAAAACTGTACAGACTATAAAGTTCATTTGGGTGTACAACTAAAATTTATTTAAATATGCGTCTAAAAAAATATTGACTTTGTCATTGAGTTATTCATGCAAAGATAAAACAATATCAATAAGATTTTTTTTTACAAAATTTTATTGTCTTTATATTGTGTATGCATAAAACTGACAATTAAAATTGTGCACCATCCTTCACCATCGAAGACCATGTGAGCCTGCAAAATAGAAAATGTCGTTAGTGGGACATCAAGTAAAGACCTTCTAATGCTAAAGTCAGAAGAGGAAAATTAAACTTTCAGTGGAAAACAAAGAGAGAGAGAGAGATATATAATATATATATATATGCTTGTAAAATAATTTTGTTCTCTCTCTTCTATGACAGCTTAGAGCACTTACATAAGCTAAATTAGAGTTTCAGTAGGAAATAAATAAATAAATAAATATGTTACTCAGAATAATATAATAGAATATAACAGAGATCCTCAATCATATTCTGATTGGACCACAAAATCTCAATTTCTATATAATTTATATAGTTCAGATGTACCTTCTTTATTTTATCAAATATTTATGGACTGATAAAACTCATCTCCACAGTTAGCCCTCACTTTATCACCTCAAAAAATAGATAATTGATGAGAAATATAATTTGTGTCTTTGAGCTTTCCTTTTTTGTGCTTTGATGGCTAGCTCTGCTTTAGTGGTGCTTTATAGATTTTGTTTTCTCTTTTTCTATGTTGGCTTTTGTGGGCTTTGGGCTCGTTGTGGGACTTTTTAGCTTGTCCTTGTTGCATTTTTATTTGTTATGTCGTTTGAGTTGTGCCTATTGTCTTTCATGTCATGGTTTACCGTATGTTGTTGTGTTTGACTTGCTTTATTATCTTCATGTGTTTGTCATTCGAGAACAAGTTGTGAATTAAATTTGTGTTTCCACCACCTGGTCTGTTATGTTATCTACCCTTATAGGTAAAAAAATGATTAGGAGCAAGGGAGCCCCGTATTGAATACAGTTCATCACTTTATTGGTCCGAGACTAGTTTGTAGCCATTATTAGGCAACAGCTCAAGCTGGAATGGCTAGCTTATAGGCATTCCAGCCCGAGACTAGCATGCAGTCATTTGAATTTGAGACTTGTTTATAGTCTTGTCATATTGCATACGAATTGTAGATTTCATCCTAATCCATGACTATTTTTGCTGAAGTTCGCAATACAATTTTAAGTGAAATTCTAGAAAGAAATTTCAAATTCAAATCATTGTAGCTTTAGAGTAGTATATTGAGAAGCTGTGAGGGAGCCTTTAATTGGTTTGATGTTGAATTGTGATGAGTGTTGCAGTAGCAAGATCAAATGATATGTATGTTGAGAACCACGTATAGATGTATACAAACACATATATGTATGACATAAGGAGTCGTTCCGAGAAAGATGATCCACAGTGTTGAATAGCTTTATACTTTAAACAAATGATTGCATACATATAACAGCCACATTCTGAGCTTTTATTTTCCCTTTTCTTTATAATGAATAAGAGAAAACATGGCACCCTCCTTCTAGTGCCAGTTTATGCATATGATGGTGTTTGATGGTATGCATAATGATCATTAGAATTCAAAATTCACTCTTGCCAAGGTCTCTTTTAGATGTTTGCACCAAGAATAGTAGTGTGAAGAGATTTGATGCTTTTGAATAAGAACTTTGTTTAGCTATCATAAATACAAAACTCAAAACTGATCCAATACAAACAAAAGCCACACACATAGCAAGCTTACTTTAAATGCATATAACCAAATGTAAAATATATATTTATCAAGAGAAGGAGAAAGAGGAAGTAAATGACAAAGATATTCGAGGTGGTTCAACTATTATAAATAGCCTATATCCATGGTAGCAAAAAGAAATAAATACTTATATTAATGAGCCCAAGGAACAAAGATTAAAAAGAGAACCATCTTACACAGAGGTCAGCCCTTGTATGATCCTTTAAAACCAAGAAGCAGGGTCTGCCTCTATTTTCTTCTTCACAAATCAAAACCCTTTAAACAGTGTATTACACTCTGATCTCTCACTTCTTTTTTCGGTTAAGTCTTCAACATATAATAATCTAGTATAATAGAAGATAAAGAGCATCTTTGCACCTTTTTCCAATAACAAAACAACTGATGCCACACCAGCTAATATATATATATACATATTGGAAGCTATATATGGACCAAACTAATCATATAACTTATTATTGACCTGTTTTAGTTTATGCCACACTATGTTAACAAATTCCAAATAAATAAATAAGAGAGCTCTGGAAAAATTAATAGATAATAATATATAGAAGAAATCCAACTCTTGCAATAGATATAAAAAACTCATATGCCATATGTAAGAACCATATAAATATAAGATATCCAAAGAAATCCCTATGCATAAAATTTGAAGTATGAGAAATCCACAATACCAAGATATTCCATAATGCCCAAATATTATATATGGGACTTTTGTTGATTATAAGAGGTACCCAGAGATAAAAGAAGTCCATATGTCGAGATGATTATTATGGTACTTTTGATGAATACCATATGTCTTTTTTTTCACTTAAGAATACCAAAGTCCAAATAAATAAGATAATTTCTCAAATATGATATGGGACATTTGGTTTGTTTATTGAAATCTAAGAGTAGCATTATTGATATTATAAATTGAAGATTTCATACTAGAACGTGCATAAAATCTCATACAAATATACAGACACGCACAAATCTAGTATATATGTATCTCAAAGATAAACTACTATGTTGACACAAAAAAGTAGCCAAAATATTTAAAAATATATAAACATTAAAAGTTAATTAAATATTATACTTAGCTTTTTCTTTTATGTTCGCGGTTTGCTTCCTTCATGGTTCGTCATTATATTTTTTTTATGATCTTTGAAAATTTCTTAGAAAATTGAAGTGGCTTTTTTAGTGTAATGTTAGTGGCAACAATCTCAGCAGAGAAAAAGACTCCAATTCAAGTGCAAGAGAATTAGAGATGAATGAACACGATATAGAACATGATCCTTTAGGTGTTTCAAGATGCAACGGTAATTTAATCAATTAGAATCAATTGATCCTCTCGCAATAAATCCATGGTGAGAAGTATATTGAGAGTATGGGTAGTTTTATGTATTTGGGTGGGCATATTGATCATTTTGATTACTGCAACCCATAATATATGTCCTTTATCTATTTGAGGGAGATGATAGAAGAGTTATGTTATAATGATAAGGTAGTATTCTAGAGTTAGGTTATAATGATAAGGTAGTATTTTATCATAAGTTTAGAGGGATAAAACCACCTAATGACTTCATATACTTTGCATGTGATGACATCTGTTATACGGTGGTAATTACTGTACCTAGTGATAAAGTGGTTGATGTGTATGCTAAGGATGAAGTTCTACAATTGCAATGGAAAGAGGATGATTCTGATGATGTTGTTGTAGAAATTGATGGGGATGTTGTTAAGGGGTGTTATTAAATGTTTCAAAGGATGTGGAATCTGGTGATGGGGTAGATGTAAGAAAAGGGTTAGATACCTTTGGGTTTGGACATACTAATTATTGTTTTGAAACCCAAATAGACACCCAAGTTGCACCCCAAACTAAAACCTAAACACATCCCCAAGCTGCACCCCAATCTGAAGCCAAACACATTCCCTAGCAGTGTTATCTAAACATCCTCAAAATAAATCCAAAACTAAAGAGACAATTCAAAAAGAATCTCAACCCCAAGCTATGCCCCAATTTCAGCAGCCTCAAACTAAACTCAAAACCAAAAGAACAATCCAAATAAAACCACAAACTGACTCTAATGAGAGTGATGGAAATGATGATAGTAAGGACTCTGACTTTATAAAGTCTGAGTATAAGGAGGTTGATGATATGACTCATGTAAGGAATATGGATTTTAATAATGATGAAGAGAATGAGAAGGAAAGTACTAATAGGCTTGACAATGACGGTGATATTGACGATGAGGAAGAACTGAGGAGCCAACGTGACTCAGATTTGGAGGAGGAAGGTAACAACGAACATAGACATGGAAAACTCAATGTTCTGCGTTGAAATGTTTTTTGGTAGTAAAATTGAGTTTAGAGTTGCTGTTAGAGAATATAGATTAAAATCTATTAAAGAAAATAACATAAAAGTAAAATAAACAGAAAGACACAGAGAATTTTACGTGGTTCAACAGAGTAAACTTTGTCTAAATCCACGGTGCTCCGGTAACAGAGTTTCTGCTATAATCTCAGAGAAGTTCTTGAAAATACAACCTAAGCACGTTCTACACACAGTAGACCACACACAGATACACCATCTTCAACTAACACACACTCAAAAATATTTACATTCAGTAAATAACTCTCAAACACTCAGAAGCTTTACAACCACATAGACGAAGAAGAAGATGAACATAGAGAAAAACAGAGAACACAAAACTCAGAGCCTCTCTCTCTAACTTCTCTCTAAAAAACCCTAAAATATGAATCGCATACTCGGCTTCAAGAGAGCAAGTCAATATATCTAAAACAGTACATCCACACAATCTGATGGCACAGAGGTGACCACATGTAAGCATTGCAGAAGGCTTAGAAACAAACCGACGTCAGCAAGACGCACCGTTTCACTTAAGAGAGAAACATTAATTTGTAACAGTAACAGTTAATGATAATAAAGGCAGTAATTAAAACATAATAAATTAGGATTAAATACTACCAAATCTCCACCTAATCCTGAATTACCTAGAAGTCCTCAAAACATTATAGCAAAAACTCAAGACCATCATCACATAGATTATAAAAGAAAAACAAAATTAGTCAGCTCCAATTTGGAGCAACTTCTTGCAGGTATTAAATTTTCCCACTGGAAGCAACTTGGTTCCCATATCAGCTGGATTAAGATCTGTAGGAATGCTAAAAACAAAATCAGAGATTAAATTTCGAATAAAATGATACCGAACTTGAATGTGTTTTGATCTCTCATGAAATCCAGGATTTTTGCATAAATGAATAGCACTTTGACTATTTGAAAATAGCATTACCTCATGAGTCAAAACTTTTAACTCTTCTAACAAACCTTTTAACCAAACAGCTTCTTTAGCAGCCTCAGTTGCAGCTATATATTCAACCTCTGTAGTAGACAAAGCTACGACAGACTGCAGATGTGATCTCTAGCAAATACAGCTTCCACATAAGGTAAACATATAAGAAGAGATAGACTTACGATTATCTCTATCACCTGCAAAATCAGAATCCATAAAACCAAGTAACTCAACTCCAGCATGATTCCTTTTATATATTAAGCCCTTTGTTTCAGTTGTTTTCAAATACCTGAGAAGCCATTTCATGGCTTCCCAGTGACCTCTCCCTGGATTAGACATGTAACGACTCAAAACACTGATAGAGAAAGCTAAATCAGGTCTAGTACAAAGCATGGAGTACATATCAAAACCAACAGCATTAGAGTAAGGCACAGAAAGCATATCTTCCTTTTCAAACTCAGTAAGAGGACATTGTTCACAAGAAAGTTTAAAGTGACCACTAAGAGGAATATTCACAGATTTAGACTCATGCATAGAGAACTTAGAAACAATTCTTTTCAAATAAGATGACTGAGATAATTTCATAGTACCATTTGGCCTATTCCTTTCTATGTTGATTCCCAAAATTTTCTTAGCACAACCCAAGTCTTTCATTTCAAACTCAGATTTCAATCTTTCTTTAATATTTTGAATAACAGAAAGATTAGGACCAGCTAATAACATGTCATCAACAAACAAAAGTAAATACACAGTTCTATCAGTCATCAAATCTTTAAAATAAAAACAAGTGTCAAATTGACATCTCACAAAACCAGACTTAATGACAAAAGAATCAAAACGTTTATACCACTGCCTAGGGGATTGCTTAAGGCCATACAGAGACTTTCTCAAAAGACAAACTAACTCAATGCCTCTTTCTTTAACCTTAAAACCCTTTGGCTATCTCATGTAGATAACTTCCTCTAAGTCACCATGCAGAAAGGCTGTCTTAACATCCATCTGTTCTAGTTCCCAGTCAAATTGGGTGACTAAAGCAAGAACAGTTCTAATGGTGGTGTATTTGACTACAGGAGAAAAAATCTCATTGTAGTCAACACCTTCAACCTGAGTAAAGCCTTTTGCAACCAGCCTAGCCTTAAACCTAATAGGTTCTTCACTAGACACCCCTTCTTTTATTTTACATATCCACTTACACTCCACTACTCTCTGTTGGTTCGAAGGTTTAACTAACTCCCAGGTTTTATTTAAGTGAAGAGATTTTATCTTCTCCACCATAGCTTCCTTCCATCTCTTAGACTGCTTAGACTTAACAGCTTCAAAGTAAGTCTTAGATTCAGAATCAGAGAGTTCCAAGAAAGTAACAAAGGCATAAGATATATAATTAGCAAAAGCTAATCTCTTATTGGGGATAATCTTTCTTTTAGCTCTATCCCTAGTAAGAAGGTAACATGGAGTTACTATTTCCTTAGAATTAGAACCAGGGTCATTTTCACTCTCTTGGAAACTCTCGGATGGACTTTGAGATCCTAAAGCAGTGGACTCACCTAACTCATTTGATTCAGAGGTAAGTTTAGGAGAACTAGAAGGGTTACTCAAGTTATTCTCCACCTCGGAGAATAACTCAAGCTCTCTAGTAGGCTTGCTGTCTTGTCTTTCTATCTCAGGCTCATCCTGACCACTCTGTTTACAAGGCATGTTATTCTCATCAAAAATAACATCTCTACTAATGATGACCTTAAAACCTTGGTTTTCCTTATCCCACAGTCTATACCCTTTTACACCCTGAGGGTAACCTAAGAAGACACACTTTAGGCTTCTAGGTTCAAGCTTGCCTATTGTCTGGTGTGCATAAGCTGCACAGCCAAACACTCTCAGATTGTTATAGTTTGGAACCTTTCCAGACCAAACAAACTCAGGGGTACTAAACTCTAGGGCAGAAGAGGGAGACATGTTAACTAGATAGGCAGCAGTCATAATGGCTTCTCCCCAGAACAAAGAGGGCAAACCTGAGGATATTAACATACATTTAACCTTATCTAACAAGGTTCTATTCATCCTTTCTACAACCCCATTCTGTTGGGGAGTATGTCTAACAGTCCTATGCCTCAAAATACCATTATCAGTGCAAAAACCATCAAACTCCCTATTACAAAATTCAAGACCATTGTCAGTCCTAAGGACCTTAACAGAACTTCCTACCTGATTTTCAACTAAGGTTTTCCAATCCTTATATTTTGAAAACGATTCATCTTTAGTTCTTAGGAGACTTACCCAAACTTTCCTAGAGCAGTCATCAACAATGGACATGAAATAATATTTTCCAGTTTGAGTTTGAATCCGAGAGGGTCCCCACAGATCAACATGAATGTACTCAAGCACAGATTTAGCTCTATTAGTACTAGCATTAAAACTTAGTCTATGCTGTTTTCCTAACACACGGTTTTCACAGAAATCCAGCTTACTAATCTTATCTTTACCAAACACATTCATTCTATTTAGATAATACAAACGTTTTTCACTCATATGACCCAATCTTTGATGCCATAAAACAGTATTATCAACAAAATCATTCACAGTAGAATTAAGATAATCATCACAAGTATCACCGAGCAATATATAGAATCCATTCCTCTTAATTCCTCACATGACAGTTAGGGAACCTTTATTTATTTTCATCTTGCCATTTTCTGTCTTACAAATATAACCACATTCATCAAGCAAGCCAATAGAAATAAGATTCATTTTTAAACTAGGCACATGTCTCACATTAGTCAAAGATTTAACCGATCCATCATGCAATCTAAGTTTAATACTACCAATGCCAACTATATCACATGAAACATTATTTCCTAGCATAACTTTTCCAGCATTTAATTCAGAGTAATCATAAAAGGAATTGACATCAGGGCACATATGAAAAGAGCATCCAGAATCAAGCACCCATTCAAAATCAGTAATAACAGAAGAGACCATTAAAACTTCACCAAAAGAAGGATCAGATGAGACAGTAGACAGTTCACCAGAGACACTATTATGATTATTTAAACTCTGTCCTTTTTCGTTTTCATCCTTCTTTTCTTGTAACAATTTTTGATTAAATGATCTGTCTTCTTACAATAATAACAGAGACGACTATTGTTATTAAACTTCTTGTTATTCTGATTATTGAAGTTGTTTACAAACTTGTGCTTAGAACTACTCCTTAAATTAGGCATGTTTTTATTAAAATTGTTATTCTTATTAAAGGGTCTTCCTCTTACAAACAAACTCTCATTTTTAACTTCATTTTTAAACTCTGGTTCGCGTGATCTTAAAGCATTAGAAACAATATCTAAAGTGAGAGAGTCTCTACCATATTTTATTATATTTTTCACATCTCTAAAAGATTCAGGCAGAGAGTTAATTAGAATGATAGAATAATGTTACTCAGAAAATTTTTCACCACAATCAATAAGACTAAGCATTAAATGATTGTAACCATCAAGATTAAACTCAAGATCTTTATTAGCATCCATCTTAAAACTAAATTTTTTTTTCAGTAAGCGAATACGATCAGGCCAAGATTTAGTAAGAAACAAAGATTCAAGTTTAGTCCAGAGTTCAGTAATAGATTTTACTTCGTTCACCTTTCGAAACATATTATCGGACAAATGCAGAATGATCGTGCTAAAAGCAATTTCATCCATTTCTACCTTTTTAGTGTCGTATGTCCCAGTGACATAAGAGCCATCAATTGCTCTGGCAACTTTCATTTGAACTAAAACCGCTTTTATTTTCCTCGTCCAAAGAAGAAAATCTCCTTTACCATTAAAAACTTCTACTTCTACTTTAGTAGACATGATGGTAACAAAAGTAAAGATAAACAGAGAAAGTATATATATATATAACTGTATATATGCAAATACTTAGAGAAAACAGAATAAGGAAAAGAAAAACAAGATATTCAACACTTAGTAAACAAGAAACAAAATAAATGAATTATTCAACACACAGTAAGTTCAAAAAACCAAAAATAGATTATTTAACACACAGTAAGAGTAAAAACAAAATAAACAAATTATTCAACACACAGTAAAAGAAAAAACAGAAACTGATCAACCTAGAAAAGTTGATCCAGTAACTCTCGTCCTCTCAAAGAAAACCAGAACCTCCAGTCTATGGTAAAAAACCGAGTCTAGGCAGGTTCGTTAAAGAAAATTTTGATTTCCTAAGGAGACAAACACATAGACAATAAAGAAAAACGGCTGAGGCTCTACGGATCTTTAAAGAACAAGTAAAACCAACAGTTTTCTTCCAAAATAGACGATGATCTGAAAAGTAGACTTTAAGAGACGAGGACACGGCCAAGAAAAAACACAAAGAAACAAATTCAGATCACAGGAAAGATTTAAATCGTTAATCTTTATGGACCTACAGTGTTTCCACTACAGAGCCTTCTCATATTAAAAGGAAAAACCGATCAACCGCAAACGCAAAAACCAAAATAAAGCAAAAAACAAGAAATTTAAGAACAAAGCTCTGATACCAAATGTTAAAGAAAATAACATAAAAGTAAAATAAACACAAAGACACAGAGAATTTTATGTGGTTCAACATAGTAAACTCTGTCTACATCCACGGTGCTCTGGTAACAGAGTTTCTGCTATAATCTCAGAGAAGTTCTTGAAAATACAACCTAAGCACGTTCTACACACAGTAGAACCACACACAGATACACAATCTTCAACTAACACACACTCAGAAATATTTACACTCAGTAAATAACTCTCAAATACTCAGAAGCTTTACAACCACACAGACGAAGAAGAAGATGAACAGAAAGAAAAACATAGAACACAAAACTCAGAGCCTCTCTCTTTAACTTCTCTCTAAAAAACCCTAGAATATGAATCGCATACTAGGCTTCAAGAGAGCAAGGCAATATATCTAAAACAGTACATCCACACAATCTGATGGCACAGAGGCGACCACGTGTAAGCATTGTAGAAGGCTTAGAAACAAACCGACGTCAGCAAGACGCACCGTTTCACTTAAGAAAGAAACATTAATTTGTAACAGTAACAGTTAATGATAATAAAGGCAGTAATTAAAACATAATAAATGAGGATTAAATACTAAAAAGATCGATAAGAAATTGAAATTTAAGAGCAATAACATGGTTGCATGCAAAAATGAAAGTTGTCCATGGGTGGTGCATGCGTCTACCTATAGGCCCAATGATAGTGCCTTTTAAGTGATGACCTTTAATAGCAAACACACATGTGGTCTTCACTTTGATAATATGAATATTACAACATCTTGGTTGGGGAAAATTATGCATATAGGTTTAGGGAAGATCTAGAATGGACTTATAAGTCAATTCATGCAACTGTTCTTCGTGAACATTTGAAGAAAATATCAAGCTAGCAAATCTATAGGACCAAAAAGAAGAAAATTGATTTCTTGCAAGCTAGTATAGTGGACCAATACCATAGTATGTGGGACTATTGAAAAGAACAAATGAAGGGAGTACAGTGGTAGATAAGTGTGATGCAAGCAATGAATATAATCTTATTTTTAAAAGGATTTTATATATGTTATGTAGTTTGTAAAAAAAGGTTTCTGGAAGGTTGCAGACCCTCCTTTGGAATTGATGGATGTTATATCAAAGGCATACATCTAGAGAAATTGTTAGCTGCTATTAGAGTGCATGAAAAGAAGCAGATTTATCCAATTGCATAGGGAGTGGTCGAGGTGGAGTCATATGAAATATGCTATTGGCTTTTAGATAGGCTAATATGAGATGTGGAGATTGTCAACACTCATGGTTGGGTAATAATCACATACAAATATATTGGTTTAATTCAAGTAATTCAGAAGTTACTACCTTACTCAATGCATCAACGTAGCTTGAGAAATCTATACAACAATTTCAAGGCAACTTTTAATGGACCTACACTTAAACAAGTGATATGGAATGCATCAAATCAACTACTGCTCCAAGGTATAAATTTATGTTTGTTTATTAAACTGTTTACTTTTTTATTTACTTCATATTTATTTTAAGATAAATGTCAGTTACATTGATATTGATTTCTATCTAAGGTTCAAAGCTGAGTTTAGGAGTTTAAAAAAAATGTCTTATGAAGCTCACCAATGGATGGCTGAGAAAAATTCCTAGCTTCGAGCTGGTCACACTTTAAAATCTTTCCAAAGTGTCACATTTTGCTGAACAATATATGTGAAGCTTTTAATCGGGCAATCAAGGGACAAGCCAGTCATCAACCTATTGGAGTATATGAGGGAGTACATAACAAAAGAATGCACCACAAGAGGGCTATATCAAGTAGGTTAAAAAATGATGTATACCCTATAATTGGGAAGCTTTTAAAGGCAAATAAAATGGAGTCTAGACATTGCATCATCACATGCAGTGGGAAAGGATGTTTGAAGTAAGGGTGGCTGATGGTATGCGTTGTGTAGTTAACCTGAATGCTAAGAGTTGTGCTTGTAAAAAATGGCAACTCACTGGGATCCCATGTCACCATGCGATATCTGCCATATATATTATGAAAGGAGTGGAGTTGAAGATTTTGTCAATGAATGCTACAAGAAAGAAACATATTTAAAGGCATACACACCAGTTGTGTATCTGATGAATGGTAAATAGTTGTGGCTTACCATTGACAGGTCCCCAATTGAGTCACCAAGGTACTACAGGCAACAAGGGAGGCCAAAAAAACTTAGGAGGAAAGAGGCAAATGAAATGCAGTCTAAGAAGGGTACCCTTACAAACTAAGAAGATTTAACGTAATCATGAAATGTTGCATATGTGGTGAGGAATATCACAACAAAAGAACATGTCAGAAAAAGACCAACAATGAAGGTAGTGATCCACCTCAAGTAAGTACTTTGTGTGCAAGGTAGTGATTTACTTTTATTATGATATGACATTGAACTTACCACTAATATTATTCTACATGCTATATGTGTGTGCAAGGCTGCAGATGTGGACATTCATACACTATAAGAACTAGCAAATCAGTTAGGACGCAATGATGTGAGACATTGAAGTTAGAGAAAGTGTTAATGATCAATGAATAGGGCATTCAAGTTGTAGACACTGTGGTCGACTTTATATAGTTCTATTTGCAAAATTATGGATGTTTGCTGCCATACTATGGTTGTATTTGGAGGCTTTGACATTTTTTATACTATATATAGGGTTGTACATGTGCAGGTGTATACAACACCATAGGCATTTTATTTTGAAATTGTTTTTTTTTTTGGAAATTCTTAGTTTTGAAAGTATAGAATTATCCAAAATATGGATAAATAGTTAAGTGTTGAATTTTTAAGGTTATGACACAAACTTATGGCACATTGTTTACAATATTTAAAAAAACAAAAAATACATTCCCATTACACAACACAATTTTTACCATTTTTCCAATTACAAAATAAACTAGTTCATTAGCAACAACAACCATGTCATTATCAAACAAAACTAGAGTCTTTTCTCCTTACTTCTAAACACTTTAGTATCATCCTCCAGTCCTATAATCCAATTCAACAATCCTAGAATTATATCTTTTGACCTTTCACACATAGGTAGATCAGCCGAAGCAAAGAAATCACATCATTTTTCATACACTATTTTTTCTTCTTCCACTTCGACCATTATCAATTTTTTGCAAACCCATACACAAAATACCAAAAATTGAAAATTAAATTAAATAGTCAGTGGGGGAATTAATTTACAGATTTCCATATCCTTACAAAAAAAAAAAAATTATTCGAAACAATTCAAGTATTCAAAAAATTTCAGCATGTTCCTCCATTTCAAATTCACCACATATGTTTAATTTAAATCTCAACACAATTATCAGTTTCCATCTCAACCTATGACTCTAAGACAAAGAAAACTAGCATCTCAACATCAAATAAAAAAAAAAGATAACAATTTTTGTCATCACCACTCACCATTCAGACTACAAAACTACATTCCTATGACATCAACTCCTAGTACACACAATCTTTACCATCAAAAAACAATTTTTCCAATGATGCTGAAGAAGCCTAAACACCCAAATACCAAAATACCACAAATTCTCAACATTTGTAAACTTAAAATACCTTAGTTTCAAGCATTCATAATACCTTCTTTCAAGATTATGCATCCGAGAAGCCTTAATGGTTGCTAGGGATGGCAATTTTTTTTGTCTTCAACCCGCCTCGCGATGCCTCGCCTCGTTTGGGGTGGGGATGAAAAATATAGTTTCCATCCTGTACCTGCCTTGTTCATGATATATATAATAAAAATTATTATTTTTAATATTTTTATACATTTAATTAGAAGTTTTATATATATATTTTTTATATTTTGTTTTTGTTTGGAATTTATTAACAATGTTTAAAATTATTAATAATTTTTTAAAAATAATTTATTTAAAAAAAATTAAACGGAGTAACGAGGAGGAGAATGAGGATTCCCGTCTCGACTCAAAGAATCCCTGCCCTGCCCCGCCTTCCCCATTAATAGGGAATGTTGCGGGGCCGAGAGAAAAAAATATGCGCAGAGCGAGGTATGTGGGAGACCGCCCCATTACCATCCATTGGTTGCAGCTCTCGCACAGTCGCAAATCACTTTCTCCATCACATTCTCCATCTAGCTTCAGGTCGCACCACCAACTAGCAATAGAAATGACAACCATTAAAAATTTATGGGATTTGAGGACCTATATCTAATATAATAATTTTGAGCATTTGAAAAGACTATTTTAGCCTTCAAATACGCACTAAACAAGCCTCATGTGACAAACACGTAACACATAACATAACCAACTTCACGAAATTGACGATTTGTACTATGCATGCTTATATGTTTTAAGTACATAGGATGTTCGTGCAATTTTAAAACGAGAAAGGCTAAAATGAGATAAAACTTATGTTAAAAGGCAATAATGTGTTAAATCCATAGTTTTTTTTTGCATAAGTAAATATGCTTTGTCATGTATATCAAAAGTTGTTGTTTTTTTTTTTTTGTGCAAAATACGTACAAAAAATGTTAAAACTAATATAGATATATTTAATCAAGATTTTAGAAAATTTCTGCAGAGATAAAAAAATTTAGGTGTATTAATTAAGATTTTTAAAAAGTTTTTGTCCATAAAATCTAGAAATATTCAAATTTAAACTTTACCTTTTATATAAAATAACTTTTATAAATTATTTTGGACTTCTAAATATATCTATAAAGTAAAATGAGTACAAACTTTCATCGATTTTTTCTTTGCAATTCTTATATGAGACAAAGAAGTCCGTCATTCTCTTTCTCTCTCTGCGATTCTTGAGATGGACCCTCCACCACCCAAGAGCTGAAACATCCACACCATTTTCCTTTTCAATAAAACATCAATATGATTCTAACTTTCAGGTCGTAATTTCTCAAATACAGTAATACCAAACAAGGAATGAAGAATTGGAACCTAACTGGGGCATGTTGTTTTTGGCATTTTGACTCTTTTCCATGGCTGTGATGCATCTTTGCTGTCCAAGTTTCATGGGTCAGCCTACAGTACAACTTGTTATTTTGGTTGGACTGGTAGAACCATGCTTACATGTTGACAAGTGGCATCACAAACGTAAAGTTACCTATGTAACCGGATATAACCAGTAGTAATATTACAATATTTTAGGATTACATTACTCCATTGATAGACATGTTACCTCACGTTTGAACAATGTTACCTCCTTTTGGTAATGTTACAATATTTCTGGACCAAATTACGTTATTTATGGATAGGTTACATGTTTTTTGAACAATATTACCACCTTTCGGTATTATTACACCGTTTATGGATGATGTTACTTTATTTGCAGATTGTTTTACTTTTTTATGGACAATATTACCTCATTTTGGATAGCATGTTGCAAAGCGCGTTACTTTGTTCATGGACAATATTACTTTGTTTTGGATAGCATGTTGCAAAACGCATTACTTTGTTCATGGATTAGTGTTACTTTCTTTATGGACCATGTCACCTCACTTGTGGATCGTATTACATCATTTTGGTCATATTACAATATTTTTGGACCAATTTACTTAATTTATGGATAAGTTACAGGTTCTTTGAACAATATTACCACCTTTCGGTATTGTTACATCGTTTATGGACAATGTTACATACTTTGCAGATTACTTTACTTTGTTATGGACAATATTACTTTGTTTTGGATAGCATGTTGCAAATCGCGTTACTTTGTTCATGGATTAGTGTTACCTTCTTTATGGACCATGTCACCTCACTTGTGGATCGTATTACATCATTTTGGTAATGTTACAATATTTATAGACCAAATTACTTGATTTATGGACAGGTTACATGTGCTTTGAACAATATTACAACCTTTCGGTATTGTTACACCGTTTATGGACAATGTTACTTTATTTGCAGATTATTTTACTTTGTTATGGACAATATTACTTTGTTTTGGATAGCATGTTGCAAATCGCGTTACTTTGTTCATGGATTCGTGTTACTTTCTTTATGGACCATGTCACCTCACTTGTTGATCGTATTACATCATTTTGGTCATGTTACAATATGTTTGGACAAATTTACTTAATTTATGGATAAGTTACAGGTTCTTTGAACAATATTACCACCTTTCGGTATTGTTACACCGTTTATGGACAATGTTACATAATTTGCAGATTACTTTACTTTTTTATGGACAATATTACTTTGTTTTGGATAGCATGTTGCAAATCGCGTTACTTTGTTCATGGATTAGTGTTACTTTCTTTATGGACCATGTCACCTCCCTTGTGGATCGTATTACATCATTTCGGTCATGTTACAGTATTTATGGACCACTTTACTTAATTTATGGAGAAGTTACAGGTTCTTTGAACAATATTACCACCTTTTGGTAGTGTTACAACGTTTATGGACAATGTTACATACTTTGCAGATTACTTTACTTTTTTATAGACAATATTACTTTGTTTTGGATAGCATGTTGCAAATCGCGTTACTTTGTTCATGGATTAGTGTTACCTTCTTTATGGACCATGTCACCTCACTTGTGGATCGTATTACATCATTTTGGTCATATTACAATATTTTTGGACCAATTTACTTAATTTATGGATAAGTTACAGGTTCTTTGAACAATATTACCACCTTTCGGTATTGTTACACCGTTTATGGACAATGTTACATACTTTGCAGATTATTTTACTTTTTTATGGACAATATTACCTCGTTTTGGATATTACGAAATAATAATGGTGTTACCTGCTTTATGAATTAACCACATTGACAAATCATAAATTATCCATTTACCAAACCCCAATATAAATAGTATATTGGAATGACCTTTTAAATGGTATATATTTAAAGTTTATATATTTTAATTTTTTTTTTGTACTTGGTAGTAAATAATGTTTAATATGCCAACAACCACATATTATTAATGAGCTAGATACGAATATTCACCAACCAATTAACTTCAATCTTCTCTTGATGCTAAAGTCTTTTCCAGGAGCCTTCCAAAAGCTCCAACATTGCATCTCGGCAGCAAGTATACCCAAGGTTCAATTTTCTCTTCTTATCTTCATTTTCTTATTAGTACATATATAGCTATGAATTTTACTTACTGCATTTAGGGTTCACTAGTACATATAAACTTACTCACAAGGTAATAATATGAAGAGCTCAAAAAATGCTTGTCAATATATAGATGTTACTCCATCTCTATTTCAATTTTCTTTTTTGGGAATTTTTGGACCAAATTTTTTTAGTTTCATATTTCTAATTAATATGTTACTCCTCTTTTTCTTTTGTTTTCTCTCTCCATACAAAATTATAGTTTCCTTATTACAATTTTTTCTTATTGCATTGCACAATATTCATGGATCAATATAAACATCTTTAAATATTTTTACAGTCATAGTAAATTAGCAATATTCCTAAATAATTGAACTTTAAACGTTTTTCATATAAGTGATTTTTTTTCTCTATGTAAATGTTTAGTATAAAGTTAACACAAACCCATAAACCAGCAGTGATTTAGTACTACCATATTACAAAATATGTTATCTTTCATATAAATTGTGTATATTTTATTTTTAGGGTTTAGATGTTTAGTATAACATATCTGTGACAACCCGGATCCAGAGCCAAGGTAAGTGTGGGCGGGTGTAGGGGGGCACTGGCAGGCTACCTTACTGGCAGAGATTGGTGTCCAATCCCACATCGTCCGGGTGTGGAAGGGGGTCATGTGGTAATGGTTCAAATGTAAAGTGAGCACTCTCTTAACAACCAAGGCCTTTTCAGAGCGTTTGGCTTCAGAGTTGGAAGAACTCTGGGGTTAAGCGTGCTTCAGTGGGAGCATTCCTAGGATGGGTGACCTCCTGGGAAGTCTGATCAAAAACTCCATACCGTCTGAAGTGCGGAGGCTAAATTGGAGACAATATTGGTTGGAGAGAGAGTGTGGTGTTACAAATGGTATCAGAGCCTGTACCCGGATCCAGCGAGGATGCTGGGCCCCAAAGGAGGGTGGATTGTGACAACCCGGATCCAGAGCCAAGGTAAGTGTGGGCGGGTGTAGGGGGCACTGGCAGGCTACCTTACTGGCAGAGATTGGTGTCCAATCCCACATCGCCCGGGTGTGGAAGGGGGTCATGTGGTAATGGTTCAAATGTAAAGTGAGCACTCTCTTAACAACCAAGGCCTTTTCAGAGCGTTTGGCTTCAGAGTTGGAAGAACTCTGGGGTTAAGCGTGCTTCAGTGGGAGCATTCCTAGGATGGGTGACCTCCTAGGAAGTCTAACCAAAAACTCCATACCGTCTGAAGTGCGGTGGCTAAATTGGAGACAATATTGGTTGGAGAGAGAGTGTGGTGTTACATATCCCTGTGTTAGAAAATATTATTTAGTGTCAGTTGTTGATTATATGTTTATGGTGTATAATTGTAGTTATTGTGGTAAATGCTGTAACATGCAGGAGATGCATTGTAAGTCTTTTAGAATTACGAGCATCGATCTAAATGTTGATCAATGCACTGAAGATGAGTCGGTCTTCATAGATAACAAAGTTTCAACTGCTGAATTCAGAAATGGAAAAAAATATGCTTATTTGACTGATGCAGACATCCTTGGGCAGGAGTTTGAGTCCCTTGAAGATGCAAATGAATTTTATGCCACATATTCAAAGATAATTGGATTTGGTGTCAGGTAAAATCAACTTAAGAGAGATAAAAATGGAAATATCAGAAAGTGTACATGGGTATGTGATAAGGAAGGCTATCGAAGAGATGAGTGGTTGCACAGAGCCATTAGACAAAAGCAACTGAGGCCATTAACAAGGGAAGGGTGTGGTGCTGAATTTTTTGTAACTAAAAACAAGATGGATGGAAAATGGGTTGTAACTAGATTTGTGTCAGACCATTCACATGAATTGCTTGTCAGCATTGAGGCACCCTTTATCCGATCGAATCGATGCGTGCAAAAAACAAATTTGGAACAAGCTAAAGGAATGCACAACGTAGGCATTGGAACAAGTAAAATCATGGATTACATGGTGGACCAAGCTGGAGGATACAACAAAGTTGGCTTCACAAGGCAAGACTTGCAAAATACACTTATGGTTGAACGCAAATGTGATATCATGGATACGGATTCAGAAACAGTAATTGCATATCTAAGGGCAAAAGTAGAGATGGATCCTGAACTATTTTGCAGGTACACAGTTGACTCAGAGAATAGACTTGCAAACATATTTTGGGCCGACTCAACAAGTCGTTTTGACTACTCTTGTTTTGGTGATGTCTTGGCTTTTGATGCAACGTACAAAATGAACGCATATGGAAAGCCATTAGTGATACTAGTCATTGTAAACAACCATCATCGGACAACCATTTTTGGTATGGCATTATTGGTTGATGAAACAGTTCATATGTATGTTTGGGTATTGAAGACGTTTTTGCTTGCAATGAACAATAAGCATCATCATTCCGTTGTCACCGATGGAGATAAAGCAATGCGAAAAGCTATTATGCATGTGTTTCCTAATTCATACCATCGGTTGTGCACATGGCATCTTGAAAGAAACGCTCAAGCAAACTTACAAGATGTAGAAGTGGTCAGGGCATTTACAGACTGTATGCTTGATGAATATACTCCAGAAGAGTTTGAGCATCGTTGGTTAAGCATGCTAGACAAGTTTAGTTTGCACAATAAGGAATGATTAACAATGATGCACAAGACACGCGATATTTGGGCTGAAGCATTCATGAAAGGTCAATTTTTTGCTGGGATGCGAAGCACTCAACGATGTGAGAGTATGAACGCGTACTTAAATAGATATATGCAATCCCGACAAAAGTTATATGAGTTTATGATAAGTATTGATAGGGCTATTTCAAGGATACGAAACTAGGAAGTGAATGATGATGTTAAAAGTAAAAGTATGACTCCAGTAGCTATTACTGACCTTCATCAGTTTGAGAAACATGCTGCAAAAGTGTACACAAGGCGAATATTTAAAAAAGTTCTCATACAGATTAAGGAACAGACAGTTCTTTTCACAACTAATTGCATAGAGTATGGAGGTATGCGTGTATACAAGTTGACAAAGCATATGCATCCAGAATTAACTTGGAATGTTGTGAACTATTACAATCAACCACACATACAATGCTCATGTAATATTTTCGACAGCATCGGAATTCCTTGCAGTCATTTATTTTATGTAATGAAAGTGGAGAACATTGGAGAGATTCCTGATTTATTGGTGCTAAACCGTTGGCGAAAAGATGCAAAGAAAGGTAGGGTTCAATGTCCTAGTGTACACGAATTTTCGGATGAAGCTGCAACATCTCTTCGATATGGCTCATTGAGTGTGGACTGTAACAAACTGTGTTTATTTGAATCCAAGACAGATGATGGATTTAAAGAGGCAAAATTGGAAGTGGCCCGACTAACTAGTTGTATGGAAGAATACAAAAACATCTATGAAGAAACAAAACTATGCATGGGAGACATAACAGGGAAAAAGAAGCATATTATAAAGGATCCATTGGTTGTGAAAAACAAAGTTGGATATGCAGGGGAAACAAGTAAGGCGGGAAAAGAACGGCGATGCAGTAAGTGTAAAATGGTTGGGCACACAAAGAGCACATGCAATACAAAACGCGGAAATGACAATTTTGATACATCATTGCATGCCGACACATATGGTAAATGGTGGTGGGATGGCCAAAGGTATGTATAAAATTTAACCTTTGAAGACTATGGTGCAAAACAATTGTAACATAGAGTATATATCTGTTGGTTTCCATTGTGATATACATAAAAATATTTAATTAGGGTTTAATTCACTTATTTATAAAGAGATGTATGATTGTGTCTTAAACTACAAGTTCTACAAACGCATGGAAAAAAAATGAAGTTATGACTTCTTTATTGTTCTAACTGTTTTCAGTCTTCTCTTCATAAGACATATCCTTAAGTTACTCTTTGCTATTCTTTGTATCGAGGCTGTTCATTGGCTCTGTGAAAAGGGTTCGGTAAGGATGATGTTTAGTTTACTTGTATTTTCTTGTATAATTCTAAAGTTACTTAATTTTGTCATTGCAGCTCAAAGATTTGAAGAGTGAAATGAGATAGTTTTTGGCAACTTTAGAAATGTCCATACAGAGAATCGTACATGTAGGTCACAATTCCTATGGCCGACTCCAGGTGTTTGTTTGCTGGAAATTATATTCTAAGAAGTTAGTAGTTTGTTGGAATTGTTTTTAGGAAGTTATTTTAATGTATCTTCCTTTCTACTTATGTCTCTTTCATGCATTATTCGTTTTTCTCTTGCACTATGTTTCATGCTTGTTATATATATTATCAAAGGTATATTTTACAAACATCCCTCTAGTTAGCTTTTTTGTACATAAAACAAAAGATGGTGGTTATGGCCATCAACAGGTATATTATTTTATATTTTGCACTTGATCCAGTGATATGCTTGTAGAGGCTATTACTTATCTATTGGCAGGGAGCTTTGGATGGTGGCTTGGATATTCCTCACAGTGATTAGAGGTTTGCTGGTTTTTCGAAAGATAGTAAGCAACTAGATGCTGATGTGCACCGCAAGTATATTTACGGTGGCCATGTTGCCTCGTTTATGAGGGTATGGATCGAGTGTCATGCTGCTTTCTCTATTGTTTTTGTCAATATCCTAACAATTCTTTTATATTGGTTGATCTTTATATATTAGTCATGTAGAGTTTGCTTGAAGATGAACCAGAAAAATATCAGTCTCACTTTAGTGAGTACATCAAAAGAGGTATTGAGGCAGATAACATTGAGGAACTGTACAAGAAAGTTCATGCTGCCATCCGTGCTGATCCCACAGCGAAGAAGTCCAATAAGAAACCACCCAAGGTGCACAAGCGGTATGTATTAAATTTAGTGTCTGACTTTGTACTATCCATTTTTACATTCTGTTTTTGATATTTTGTGTTTACAGTATATATAAAAGCAGACTTCATAAATATATCTTTTTCATTTTGCCCACTTGTTTTTCCTTCTTTAAGTAGAGAATCTTATGGTAGTTGCTCTTTTTCTTTGTTTGACAGGTTCAACTTAAAGAAGCTCACATATGAAGAGAGGAAAAACAAGTTGATTGAGCGATTGAATGCCTTCAACTAAGCAGGTGGAGCTGATGACGATGATGAGGATGACGAATGAAGAAGATATTGTCAAACTAGTTTTGTACAGTTGCTGCCTGCAGCTAGATATTAAGTTTGTTTTATTTATCTTGAGAAGCAATTTGTTTTTTGCTGATTTGGAGATACAAACTAGAAATGTGGTTCTAAATGTTTTAGTACATCTAAGTGTTTTTTTTAGTAGATGGCAAAGTAATGATCTGATTCAATGGTTCCACCTCTTTATATTTATATATATATATGGACGATTTTGCTAATTTTTTTTCTTTTCAATTTCATTTTTGTAATTTTTTTTGAGGAAGGATGCATAAATTTGTAATCTATGTGAGGGTTTGTAGGAATGATGATGTGCATCATTCTGGTTATTGATGGTGATGAATGGCAGAAATTTTACAAATGCCTTCAATCTTTCAATGCTTGTGTTCCCCCCCTCCTCTTACCCTGATTTCAGGAATATAAGCTGTTAAGTTATTGTTGGAAATTAACGATTGTTTTTAAAAAAAAAATAATTCTTGCCTACAATCTTTCTTTGAGAAATAACTAAACTTACCAGTCATTTGAAAAATAAATTCCATAACAATACTTTTTTGTTATTGTGAAAAACTATCATAATATTCGAATGTATAATTAATTGAATGATATTACAAAATAGAGGATAGTTCTTTGCAGTTTAGGTTCCTTATGTTTTCTATAGGTTGCCAGAAGCTATGAAAATCCTTTTTGAGTTTCCCTGCTGACATGTAGCTGTAGGCCACCCTGTAGTAAGTTGGTAGGTTCTTGATTACCTCCTTCAAAACTTCAGCTCCATGCATCATGTTAACTGCCAGATACCCAGGGATGCTGCAGATTAAGCAGAACAATTGAAAAGTAATGTAAGTGTGTAGACATTTCATGATGTTGAACAATTTATCAAACAAATGAATCCATGCCATGCTACATGCAAATCCCACAATGAAAAAATTGTTGTAGATGCAAATAGGTGATGCTGAAGTTGGTGGTCAAGACAAGGTATTACAAATTAGGAATGCTTTATGGGTATCAATGCTCAAAACCTATTTAGTTTCTCCAACCTGTCCACTCTAATAACCACCAAAACCAAAGACCATATGACAGTTAGGAACTTCACAGTTTATCAAACACCTCACTTTTTTTTTTCTTTTTGTATAATATAAAATACAGTTTGATTTCTTCTCACACATAAAACATTCAGCTAACTAGTTAACACTTGTTCTCCATCGAATAAATTTCCTCAAGTTTAACAGTGGAAGCCCTAATTGACAGTGAACAAAAGAATGTACTGACTAAAATCCCAACAGCAATAGGAGGACATAGATAACATCACAGGTATGCAATAATACCACATAAATCAAGCCAACCTGCACGGGTGTGAATGAATGCATGGTTGGGTTGAACGAGAGATAGAGGCAAAAACCACAGTACTTACAATATCATCAAGGGTATATTTATTGTTGCATCCAGACTGAGAAGACCAACACCAAACTGCTTTTAGAATCTCACTTCTTCCCTTTTCTTGTGTCACATGTTCCATTTCAGATATCTCCCTTGAAGGTGGCTCTTCTCCTAAAATGCTCATACCTATTTATGTTTTGGTCCATACATACAAGAAGCCCCTACACCGTGGAAAAAGTTTTATGAATTCAAATGGTCTAGATGGAAAAAATATTACGAGTGTGAGTCTGTGAGTGTGCATGTGTGCACAGGTAAACCGCAAATGGAAACCTCATGTATGCTTAAAAGAGTTTCAAAACGAACCACTTACAGTGACAATGTTTAGAAACCAGCAGAAAATTCAGGAAGGCATAGGTCTCAAAAAGTCATTACTCTTGGTTACAATAGAGATGTTCCATGTTAAATTAAAGTAAAATCAAGTAGCTTCTTGGAAGAAAATTCATGTACGATAACTCAATAAACAAAACTAGAATAAATTGCAATACATTCTGTAGATTTTAATGAGTAAACCATGCAACCTCAATTTAAGAAAATACAAGGGAGTAAACCAAACAAACTTAAGATGGAAAATCCAACCTTAAATGAGTATTGCGCTTTAGCAATATAGATTTATCGGTTCTCCCAGCCACGTAAATAGTTTTTACATAGTGCCTCAATTTCATTCCTTTGCTCCATGATAAGGGCCTTGAGGGAAGTTTGGACTCAACATCAGATTCTTCTCCTGCATCCTCAGCCTCACCTTCTTCATTTTCATCCTCAGCCTGTAACATTGTCAGCAGTATTAGGACCAGAGTAGAAACAGAAGAAAAAAAAAAGGATTGAGAAAGGAAAAAAAAGACTTACATCAGAATCAACTGGCCAAGCTCCTTTGTCTCCTGTAAAAGGTAAAAAAATGCAAGAGTTAATAAATACGAACAAAATCAATAAACCATGCATAAAATAAAGAAGTACCACAGACTTAACACTGAAAACAATTTCCTACTAAAACCAATTAATAATAACATAACGGTGTCATGCATAGATTACCTCTGACTCTTTCTTCTTCTCTGCTTCATCAAATGCAGCCTTCTCAGCCTGGAAATTCATCAAAAGTCAATCAGATATATAAAAAAAAAGTTATATTTATAGAAATCCTTAATCAAAAAAGTTACATACATCTTTCTGCTTGGCCCATGTTTCTTCCACCAGCTGCTTTGCATATTTGGGGTCATCAGTGATCAAGACATTGTCAAACAGGGTTCCAGATTTCACCTGTAAAAGTTATGCATAGAGTGTTAGTGTTAACCTGTGGATGGGAACAACAATAAAATGCACAAAGGTAACCTAGTTTAAAAGAATCTACCTACCACAACTCAATTCTCACATACTTCAAACTAGGGAAAACATAGAGATCTGGGTCGTCCTTGAAACCTGAAATGATATTTTGTGTTTACAAATAAAATTAGCATCATGAACAAGTAAACTAATACAGTGTACCATATGAGTAAGGCACTACCATCGCATATGAGACCATATAAGTAACAGCATTTAGTACAGGCTTGATAGAAATAAGAACATACCTCAGGTGCACCAAGGGCAATTCCAATCATAACCAACCACTTTTCAGAAGGGTCAAACCGATAGTTTATTATCTGGTTGTTTGCTAGGTTAGCAGTTCAGTCAAACACCTTTACTGGTTCAGAATCACCTACAAAGGAAATGAAGTGAGGTTCATATAGCAACCAACAATATAAAATAAGCAAGAATATTATAAATGTAAATATTTCCATGAAATAAGGAAGAATTTGAAACCAAAACTATGACAGTATGATCTGGATCAGTCTAAAAAAATGTCCTACCTTCAATTGACCAATGATATACTGCTGATCAGTCAAACACCTTTATTATCTGGTTGTTTGCTAGGTGACCATGCCTAACATTTTTCGGGTGATTCACTTCCAAAAGACAATCTACACATGGAGCATGGAGAATAAGTAAAATGAAATGACTTCAATAGCATGAAAAACTACATGCNACAAAAAAAAAAAAAAAAAAAAAAAAACAGGGGGGGGGGGGGGGGGGGGGAATTTCTCACCTGTTCAGGCAGTAGATGTGATTTCAATTTCGCTTTCATCTCAATGTTAAATATTTGTAGGTGATCCTGAGTTGTCCCTTGGGCTTGTGCTATAAAAAAAGTAGTAAGTTAGCCTAAGAATCTAAAAAGTAACAATAAAAAAAAAAATTTTGTAGGAGTGGAATTCCTATACCCAAGCTTGAAAGGTTCTCATCCTATACCCATCCTCAGCCTCCCCGGCCATGTTCTCATCTTTCTTCCAATCAGATTTAACCCACCTGTTCTCCCATCCATCTTCAGTATTTAGAACCGAAAATAACGATAAGTAATTAAAACAAGCTAACAGGTCATGTTACAGCATTTATGGTCATGAGAGCCTAATTCATGTTCAGTCTTTTATTTAGGAAGAAACCAACATTTTAAGCATTGCATTGTCATACACACATGCAGCAAAGGATTCAAAGAGCTCAGTAAGTAATTATAGAGGGCCACAATAAGAGTACATACCTGCGAAAGGATGATTCGACCAAAGACTGATGAAAATAGATTTTCACTCTTCATCATCTGAACAATTTTCTGGGTGAACCCTTGCATTGCCATCTTGAAAGCCAATAAGGACGATTAATTTTATAACCAAACCCACATCTGTTTCCTCAAATATACAACATTACTTTATTTATTTATTTCCCCCCTTTGGGAAGGTTTTACAGTATAAGATTTAATTAAGCAGATTCAGGTTGAAGAAAATTCACATAATTACCTTGAAAGGTCCATTATCTGTTCTGAAGCTGATACCAGGAACATACTTCAACCAAATAGTTAATCCTCTGTAGCAGAAAAACGAAATGGAAGTCACATGAAGCACACAAAAGCTAATTAAGATAGAAAGTCATAAATAGAAAATGAACGAAGGCAATGAAACCAAACAAAAACAACAGCAATAGGAATAATGATTTGAAAAAGAAGAAGCAAGTAATAGGTACCCAAAATTCCACTCTGCATAGACGTAAGGTCCAATGCGAAGATGAGCATAGAGTCCTATTGTATGCACCGTCTTTATGAATCGTACCAGATCATACCTCCCCTCAAAATTATACTAAAACCATGTTATGAAAAATAAAATGAAAACATAAACAGATTTCAAGGAAACAAGATTAGCTTAAATTGTATTAACTGATATAAAATTGAAGCTGCCATAATCTGTAACAGAAGTAAGGAAAAAAAACTGGAGAACCAGAATATTACGGTTCCAGGAGAAGGTTCATGACCATTCCAAACGACATAGGTATATATAACATCTTTGCATCCATGGTTGGCTTTTTGTATAAGATCTTCCCACATCTACAACAAAACCCATTTCACAAAAACACCAAAACCATAGTCTAAAGCCTAGCATGAACAATATAATCTGTTTGGTTTACTTTTCCTCTTCCTCAATCCAGTATGCCTAAGCATAGCATGAACAAGTAAATGATACTTTCCATACCACAATTTTATGGTGGGATTGCACTTTACATTAAAAATGTATAGAAATCACATGTTCTAATTCCTATTCAGTAAAATTGATATTAGTACAAAAACAGAGTTGGCGTCAGAAATCAAAAGAAAATATAAACAATATGATCAAACAAAAGTAATAAACAAAACACACACACAAACATAATGAACAAAACGGCAAAGAATCAATACGACTATATACAACAATAAAGCATCAAAATTCAAAATACAATTTTCTAAACCCTAAAATGATCATGGAAATTTTGGCTACTTCAATAAACCTTCAGCCATACTGGAATGGTGTCTCATTGGGTATTATATAATAGACAAAAATCTAACAGTTCCTTAACGAACCCAAGTTTACCATGCACAAAAAAAGTCTACCTGTACTTATGCTTGCATTTAGCAAGCATATCAAAAAAGCTAAAAGAACAATATTATGAAAAGCATTGTAATTTACAATCACAAAAGAGTCAAATGGAGATGGTCTAGATATTTTTCTTCCCTTTTTTGGATGGTCCACTCCTTGTTTTTTTGACGTACGTGTGCAAGACATTGGTTGCAATGTGGTCATGATGTTTTGCAGACGCATGCATTATGTCGTAATAATTCTGATTATTACTTTCACTCACTAGCTCCAATGCAATATTCCACCTTTCCGCAGCCGAATCAAACTAAACAACAACAGAAAGTCAATGGAATAAAGTAAATCAATCTCAAATTAAGTAAGGACAATAAATAACTTACATGTTTATTTGGATCGTTAATCAATGAAGACTCTTCCATAAACTTCAGGACATATACTCCACAATCATGCCCATTATCTTGTGTCTGAATACATGTTGCTGCCCGCAGCTGCAAACTTCCAAAAAAACATTTTTGCTGGAAAAGTTTATTGCATTCATTCATCAAAACTATGTCTAAAGCCTCCAACTGTCATTCAAATCCAAAAATGGCATCTAATTAGAAGTCTTTCTCATTAAATAGGTTCGAAGAGAGCAAATGATAATTAAATGCAAAGACAAACCCTAAACATAAATACGAAAAATGATTTCACATATATATTTAGGTCATTCTTATGAATCCTACACCCAAAAATGGCATAAAAAACAGCATATTGAAAATGTTAAAATTCTGGAATGAATGGAAATAGATAGGTTATGTTGCAGAGATGATATTATTGTCATATATTTATCCTATATACCCCCAATATATGTAAACTATATGTGACTCAAAAACAAGTTTTAAATATAGTGTAATTATAATACAAGAAAACTAAATCACCAGCCAGCATGCGGAAAGAGGGTAGCTAGTTTTTGACTCGTACAGATTCAAGGAAAAAAATTGAAGTAAATACTTGTAACTAGAGTTAACTATAAGATCAACAAGTAGACCTTTGGCTATGATATGATAAAAGAGAGCTGAAGATAAATCTAAGAATCAGTAAATAAAAAACACCAATTTATATCATACAGAGGCAAAGAAGGATAAACCAGCAGTCATAAGTGTTCAGAATTTATATTACATCCCTTATCAGTGATTACACATAAGAATAACACAATAAAAGAAAGAAAAAAAGAAATATGACAACACTGTCATCATTTATGTATGAAAAGGAGGAAAATGCACATGCATCGGACCACAAGTATGAGAAAACTAGTTAAAGATATTTAATACTATCATGCATAATCAATGGGAAAATTTATTAACGTAATTAAAAAAGCACTCGCAGAGTATGTGGTTCTAATATCAGAACAATAACCTAATGAGGTTATGGGTATCTTTTAAATCATTATTTATTATCATGAATGAATTAGATGGTTTAACTTACGATAGTCTCTGCACATCTTGCACGAGCTACTTTTGTCATGGGACTTGGGAAAGAATCCCAAATCTCAGCAGCTTTATCTTTCACCGACACGATCAATAAAAACCAATGACCAACCGTGTCATGGATGGGGAGGAATATTTGAATATCATAATAACCAAAGTTAGTCAATTTATATGCTGTCAATCATAGTATAGTAGTTGTATAATAATAAAAAAACAACCTCAAAGTACTGACAGACCTTTTCACAATGCGCCATCGGCCCCATGAAACGTTTTTTCATGTTCCATTTTTTTGCAAAATTAGCAACAGTCGGTTTATTACTCAGTGCCTCTTCCTAACAGTGTCAAAGATATGGTTTCAGCTTTAACATAAGACATTTAATGTGAAAATATCAAAATGATAATTAATTAAGATAAGTATTACATACTTGAAAATGGAGTAATAAATACCACTTCCGAGGCTTGTCTCCATTTTTCTTTTTTTCAATGTAAGTCATGCGTTCCACAAATGCGCAAATGACCTTCATAAACCATAAAATAATTGACTCAACAATATTGTTAACTTAATATTGAACATACGAAAGATTATGATTAAAAATTTCATTCGATAATAATTAACTTACTTCCCTTGCAATCCATTTTTGCGGAGACAACGACAACAAATCCCAACGAGTATAATGCATCATTTCGGTCTTAATGAGCATCTCACTAGTAAAATGACAAAAACAACAAATAAACAAATTAAAATTACAATTTAATATAAATAGAAGACACATATCATAATAGAAAAAATGCATTACAAATTAAACATACTCTTTATCAAGATCAGGATCAAACATATACTGCAATAGTTTAAAATCTCCATCGGGCAAGTCTTTTGGAATTTGAAACGGACCGACACGATCACGATTCATAGTAGTCCAAGGTGACCGTGCATATCGGGTCTGTCTCCTTTGCATTTCTGTTCGCAACAAAATTGGACTACGTCTGCCCATAGTTCTTTTCTTCTCTCCCTACACAGGAAATAGATAACAAAGTTGCATATTGTATAGCAAACTTTAAAGTAAACACATACAAAGAAAATGTCATACAACCTCCGTGGGTACAATGGCATGGACCAATGCATCAAGTTTGTCCCCGAAAGCAGTATCAGCAAATGAAGAGGAATCATTTATTATGACATCATCGAAAACATTTTTCTTTGGTGCTTCATCTTCAGCTGAAACAAACAAGGTCATGGGCTGTGTCATAACGGGTATGGCATCGTCATTACTTTGATTTGGTTCTTTGTTGGCAGCTCTTTGTGCACTTGGTGGTGTGATATAGACGTCATTAGCTGCTGGTCTTGATGACACAGCATCAAGCACTTTTGCAAGCTGATCAGTCACCTGCACCTAGTAAGTTGCAAAGTCCGCTTTAAGACCTGCAACATCTTGTTTCAACTGCTGAATTTCAGCTTTCAGCCCATCAACATCTCTCTTTTCTGCATATATTGTTGCATCTGGACGCTGCATTTTTGTTGATTCAAATCTGGTTTCAAACTGCAGTTCCCTTGTTGTAACCTACAAAAATGTTACTCACAATATATATCAACATTTAATGACAAACACATTAAAAAAAATAGTAAATTATATACCTTCTCCGTTCCAAGACCACCAAATTTTTTTAACTGCAATCTGAATTTTTTCCGGGCTTTGCCTCCCCATGCCTGAATGGGAGCCAGTGCTCTATCAACAATCGGTTTGTCCAACAACACAACATTGAAGTAAAATAGCTGCAGCACATAAAATGCACAAATTTGTTATGCATAAAATCACATGCAATATAAGAGAAGACTGCCATTCACGTTGTGTAATAAATGAAATACAATTAATGAGTAAAAATATACCTGCAAGATCAGTACACAGCCACTAATGTATGACATATTGTCAGCCTTGTACCGGCTGACACCCTCAACCATGCTGTTGAACGTCCAAGTGGTCTAATTTTTTTTCACAATACCATCAACATTCAGCAAAACATGAAGATAAGTAAATGGTACAAACACACTAGAATGGGATTAAGAATTGTTCCCATCAGAAACAATGTGAAAACCATTCTAAAATCATCATTTACAATACTTGAACTATCAGACAAAATATTTGCTAGGTCAGAAATGCGAATGCCTGGAATAGCTGAACTAAACTTATTATTCAACTCCTCTATGGCCTCCATTGGACCACTAATATCTACTGGACATCCACCATCTTTTAACCCAATCAATCTCTCAACGTCCTTCGAACCTAGTGTGTACCTCCTACCATGCAATTCTATGGTAGCGGTGCTAAGATCAAACTTATCTAGCCATGCTATCAATTTTCTATCTATACCACTAGTCTTACCACATATCAAAGAACCAAACCCAAGACCCTAAATACACTTCTTCTTATCATCGGTAAACAACTCAACTAAACCCCACAAACGTTCAGGGGAACATCTTGTATTTAAACTCCTTATCTTTATTGGGGCAATCTGTTGTGCACCTTCACTAGATGAAGCGAGGCAGACCTTAGCTGGAGGAGGAGATACTGGTTGAGTAGGCGCAGCAAATTTTGCTTTCTCACCAGCGGACAGCTTTTTCCAATCATCTCCTATACGCTTCATGACCTGAAATAATTGATAATGATAATTAGATTTGTTGCCCTTCATAGCATGTACCTCAACCAAGTAAAAGTACGAAAAAATTTACCTTTTTATCAATTTTGACAGCTTTTTGCTTAAGTAGTCCTACCTCCCTATTACTGCGAAAATTTTAAATTTCAGACTTTTGTTAACTAATTCAGATTACATATTTCAATTTACATGGAGAAATTTATCAAAAACATATAGTTAGAGTCAAACTCACTAATAGTTTAGCCATGGCTTTGAATATGGATTTGCAACAACACTGTCATCATTTGTAGCGTTCTTTCTCCCTCTCTTTCTTTTCAAACCAGCATCACCAACTGTTGGCTTTTTACCCTTATCATTGTGCTTTAAATTATCATCCATTGCACCTACAAGATTTATGTCAAGTAACATTATATATGAACATATTTTGTGTATGCTAATTTAAAGTTTGATGGAAACCAAAAGAACTTATAACAAAGAACAATAAAGCAGCAGCTTGGACCTCAGTAAATCAAGGCCAATTATATATTATTATGGATAGAATACAATGTCCATAGAAACTTTGAGGAAATTTACAGAAATAACAAATATTTGGTTCACAATACAGACTTTTACAATGAAAGTTTAGGAATTTCATAACAAAACAATAATGCAAGATACATCATTTAAAGTAATAAGTTTCACAAAATTGGGTACGAATAAAAATTTATTATGCATAATGTAAATCTCGCAGTAACAATTTCAATTTTAGTAAACATAATACAAAATAATATTTATAAGATTAATACAGTTTTAGCTCATGCAACAAAAACTCAGTAGTCCTCTTTCTACTTAATGAGGCATGTTTCACTTTCTTTAAGTTAGACATGCCAAAACGTTTAATTTAAAAATATACTAAAAATTAAAATTATTACCAGACCACATTCTATTGCCTTGCATTAGTTGCATTAAAATAAACTATTGCACTGGTCAAGACAAGATTAAACCTATTCAAACATGTGTATGCATAATCATATGTATTAAATAGTCAACCATGTGTTCTGTCATCCAAAACAGTGAACATGGAATTTATTACTTACTGAGATGCATAATCGACCTCCAGATTCTTTTTAATCTAAAGTAATGGAAATTGAAAAACATAACAATAATAAAGGTATTTGAATATGGTATTGCATTTATCAATTCTAATGTCATCACTTGAAAACTATCATCCTTCAATATGTTATTTTTTAGGCAGAGAATTGGGCTGTCTAAATCCTCTCTAATATGTAAGCAAACAAAATTATGACAACCAATTTGAAGAAAAAATTAAAATTTTGATCTTAAATATCAAAGTGTTACAACAAGATAATTTGTATGCTTGTTTGCTCCTCTAAATAATTACAAACAAAGAAAACTGCATTAGAGAACCTAAAAAACCACTAGATAGATAAAGTAGTAACTAGACACATAAAATATTTCTAAAATTCGAATCTATAACCAGCATCATCAGTGAATACAACAACACTGATAACATAAACATAACAATTCTTTTGTTTTTCAAAACATAACAGTTTGGTTATGGAAGCAAACACATAAACTCCTAAGACAACACCAAAACAAAAACAAAAATAAAACATGAAAAAAAAATTCACAGCAATAAAGGGGAAGTGTGATGAGAAAAGCCATACCGCTAACGGCAATCCTAGAAGAAGCAACAACAACTTGGTACGCAGGGCTCGGGGAAGGGGGTGGGTG